>DWQW01013228.1:0-10351 GCA_018249695.1 Heliconius erato demophoon | reverse complement strand
CATTATCAGGATAGCAAATATTATTTGTATCTATATTTTTATTACATGACACTCTAATATCATTTCTCAAATTAATATCTGACATTTTAAAATCTATTCCTATATGAGGAAGGATAGAATATATTGTGCTATTTCTAATAGTGTCTTCATAAGATGGAGGTGCACTCAAAATTCCCTTGTAAATGTGACCTTGAAAATTGCTGTGAGTAATCAGGACTGTTCCAGTAACAAGTTTATAGTCACCAATTATTATAGCAGAATATCCTGTATAATCATCGATTTCGACAATAGTATCTCTTTTAGATTCTTCATTATTTTTTATTGTGTCCCACAAATTAATACCATCTATAGCAGAAGGTGGTTCAATACCAGCCGCGCCTAATATTGTTGGTGTCCAATCAGAAACGTGCATATATCCTTTCCATAAATGTTTAGAGTTTGTTAAGTTTTTACTCCATATCAAACCATTTACTCTAATACCTCCTTCGAATGGACTAAATTTAAGACCCCTTAGAGGCCAATTCGACGCGTAATTAGCTGACTCTTGTGACGTTATTCCACCGTTGTCAGATATAAATGCTATTATTGTATTTTCCAAAATACCTTTTTCAAATAATGCTTTTACTATATCACCTACACTGTCATCTAGTTTTTTGACCATAGCTGTGAAAAGTTACAACGGAATTAATTAGTAAATAAGAATAAGTTGAATTTGCCCTAAAAATAGTACGAGAATATAAATAATATTAAACATCTTATAAGTCTAAGGGTAAATAGTGACAATAAAGTCTCTGTAATTTGGGGCTATTATGGCCCAAGGTCACAAATGTGAGACTGTAAACGCAACGGTTGTGGGTTAAATTTCTACTCGGGGGAATGAAATATTATTTATTAACATTTTCATTTTTTTCGCTCTGGTAGCAAGGCAAAAGCGCAATGTTGAGTTGTACTATTAAACACATAATACTTCAAAGATTCGGCGAAAAATGGAGAGTGGAACATCTTAGCGTGAAGCTAAAAAAAGAGAAAATATAGAGAAAATAAAAGAAATTAAATAATGAAATTGTTGTTACCCGCGTAATAACGTCTCTGAGGCAGGTCAATATATCGCATGGTACGGACGACATCTGGCGGTGCTTGCATTGGGGCCCCTTCGTTAGCGGAGTGTGGCGCGTTGTGGGCGACCATCAAGAATAATGGTTTTGTAACATCGTGAGATGAAATAACTGAAATAAAAAACCTTATAGAAATAAATTTCTTTTTAATAATGTAGGTATCTATAGAAGAAATGCTGTATGTATTTTCTTCAACCTTCGCTATTATAGGGTGCCTAAAGCATTTATTTTTTAATTAATTATTTTTTAAATTATTAGGAACTATTTCGCGGCGTTGAATTCCGCCACTCAACACATAAGGAGAATTTGGCGGAAAGTAGGGAACGGAAGTGTTTTAATGGGAACGGAGTATCTTAACACTAAGTTCCCAAGTTTCTCCTGCCTACCCTGCTATGTGCGGAATACAGCATAAAGGTTCAAAAAGGAGCAACTTTTATTAATTAGATCCTTATATATTTTAGAGTTTTTGCTTATATTTAGATACAAAAATAATAGAAGAACTAAACATAAGACTCGAAATCTCATGCAGTATTATAAAAAAAATATATACATTAACTTATATTAATGAAAATAAATCACCAGTGAACAAATTACAGTTGTCAAACTTTTATAACTTAATATTTAAATATAAATTATTCCCATGCGGAATTAGTTTTACATCAATATTGATAATATCGCACGGTTATCTAATAGTTCACTGTTATTAATAACTGATTGTATTTGCTGTATCATAATTATAATATCAAAATGTATTGTACAAATGATAAAGGTTATTTTACATAATTAATATTATTTTATTATATTATTTGGTATTAATTATTAGTTTAACCTACTTTAAACTTGAGGTCAGTCGTGACGCCGGGGCACGAAGTGTGACAGTAAACGCGACTTTTTGTGGATTCGATCCCCACGCGGGGAAACGAAATATTTATTTAAATTTATATTTTCATTTTTTCAAAGGGCGGCGTTAAGTTCCGCCACTCAACACCCGTTGCCTCCAGTATTCGGCGGAAAACAGGGAATGGAATGTATTAACGATAGGTTCTCTCTGCTTACCCTGCTGTGTGCGGGATTTAGATTTTTTACTTTAAGCATGAAAACAAAATCTACTTTGAACAAAAACCCAAATAACTAACTACTACCAAATAAAGATAGTCATTTGATAAAATAAACAATAACTTAAACTCTTACTTGACTTGGTTTCTTCGTTATAAATATCGGTTATATATCCCTCTAAATCCCATACTGCAGATTCATTTCGAAAGAAATCTAAACCTGATACATCTCCAATGCTCCACTATTGTAAGAAAATATAAAAATAATAATTAATTGATACATTTTAAGCAATTAAAATTAATTGATTGCATTAAGCAATTAAAATTAATTAAATAATTAATTGATAAATTTTCATAACATGGTTATCACAGAACATTGTAATTGTTGTCATTTATTTTTTCTTTTGACGAATGAAATTTGATAAACAACTAAAAAGAAAACAAAATCTGGACCCAAAATTAACAAAAATGGCTTTTAAACTAACCGTTTCCAAAAGCGTATATTCGTAATAATCTATGTACCCTCCCCTGTGACCGAAATGGGAATCAAACCCTCGATACGTGGGCAAGAATTCAGTGCGTGATTGGCCAACGTGCCACTTGCCAACCAAATGCGTCGCATAGCCAGCGTCTTTGAAGTACTGGGGAAGAATTTTCTCCGTAATCGGTAGCCCTCTGTCCTCACCGTTTGTCAAGGGATACCCTTGCATACCTGTAAGTATAAGTTATTGTTGTAAGATGGTAATTATTGTATGATATAAGGTCAGTCGTGGCGCGCGGGCACAAAGTGTGACTGTAAAATCGACTGGTTGTGGATTCGATTTTCATTTCTTCGCTTTGGTGTTGAGGCAAAGCGCGGCGTTAAGCCCCGCCAATCAACTGGCAGGCATTGCGGCCTCCGCCCTCCAGAACACGGCGGAAAGTGAAGAACGGAGTGTCTTAACACTAGGTTCCCTCTGTCTATCCTAATGTGTGCGGGATACAGTGTGAAGCTGATTTATTTGATTTATTGCATGAGATAGTCGCGGTTTCATATTAAGGAGGAGACTTTTTAGTGTGAACATAATAAATTTAGAGAAGGGTGATGTAGCTCTAATGTCAGTTGTTTATACTCTTCTTTCTCTTTATGCCTTTCTTATTCTTCTTTTTGGTTATGGTTGTGGATTCGATAACCATACGGAGTAGTTGATTACTTTCATTGCTCTCATTCTTTTAGAACAAAACTTGGCGTTGAATTCCAGCACCAGACACGCAATATGAGTATTTTAAATTGTATTAAATGTGAGAATGGAGTGTTTTGACTCTAGAGTCTACAAGCCTACTCTGTTATGTGGGATAAGGCCTAAAGGATAAAAAAGTCAAATTTTAACGACTGCGACATATTGAAGCATATTTTGTATTTTTACTTCTTTGTTCAAAAACTAATATTAACATTGTATAAATTTCAAATATCCATAAAAGGAGAAGGTAACTTGATAAAGGTTATGTTATCCACGTTTGAGTCTTTTGTTTACTAGACGCTAAGAATTGAAACGTATGGGAGCAGCTATTTCTATGAAGTCTATTATTCTCTATTTAACTTGAAAACAAAAAGGTTTTCTTGAAACTAATACTTATCTGTTTGTTTTGATGAAATACCTCGATGTAACTTAGAATACTTGAAAAATTACTCATGAAACCTTTATTATCAGAATATAAATTATTTTTAAAAAAAAAACTAAAAAGGCTTAATACAAACTAAATATTTTTACAAAATATTAAATTTACATAGTAAAAATAAAATGTTACTGTATTTTTACTAAAAAAATCCTTAACAATTTTTTTATTTATTTATTTATTTATATTAGGAAACAAACAGGACATAAAATTCAGAAACATTACACATTTCAAAATAATACACAGTCCAATCAAGTTTCCACATAAAAAAATACAGATAACTCACAATAACATAATATTATGATCAAATTAAAATGTATCTTTTATATTTTAAATAAAAACACGTGATAAAATTTTCTATAAAAATTTAGATTTAAAAAATTAAATTAAATCAAATAAAAAAAACAATTTAAATTATACAAAAAATACTAAAAATTAACCTACCTATTTACCTACTTCTTTTTAGTAAAATATATTAATATTACAGTAAAATATGAAAAGTCATACAACTGCTGCAATGGATCAAATTCTTATTTCATTCACCGGAAAAGCTATACTTTTGTTATACATAAGTGCTTTCCTAGATTAGTTATACAATGTGTATCATGTTCAATTTCATTTCTAGTAATATTGAAAAGTGAAGAGCAAACCAGAGGGAATTTAATGTTAAGATACTCCGTTTCTCGTTTTCCACCGTATTCTAGAGGCATATGGTGCAACTTAACGCCGCGCTTTGCCTCGACATTAGAGCGAAGAAAATGGAAATATTAAATATTTCATTTCGTACAGTGGGAATGGAACTCACAACTCGTCGCGTTTAGTCATACTTTGTGCGCCACGACTGGCCTCAACTTAACCGCTTTTACAATATTTTATTGCAATAATAAAATAATATTGCTGCATGCTTATGATAAAATTTAATCAAAATGATAAAAATCAAAACAAATATCCGCCTCTAGACGGCCACTTAACTAAGTTATCTAATCTATTAAGTATGTATACTTAGAATATTATTTTAATAAAATATTAAATGGAATTAATATTTTAAATGTTTTTTAATAATATATAGAATAAATATAAAATTTTACGTTTTTTTTTTGTAAAAACCAAAAAATATTTAGAAGATGGTATATTAATCTTTACACAATAAAAAAATAATTAGAAACGATGTGTTTCTCATGATAATTTGAAATAATCATGAATCAAAGAAAAAAAGGAAAGATATTTAGAAGCCGTCGTGGCACAGGAGCTCTAGCGTGTGACTGTAAATCGGCGGTTGTGGTTTCGATCCTCACTCGGGGGAAATTATTAATATTTTCATTTCTTCGCTGTGGTACCAAACCAAAAGCGCGGCGTTGAGTTCCAGAACTTAACACATATTGTCTTGCATTCAGCGGAAATTGGGAAACGGGGCGTCTTAACACTAGGTTCGCTCTGTCTACCCTGCTATATGCGGGATACAGCGTGAAGCTGAAAATAAAAGAAAAAAAGGAAACAGTAGTATACCAGTCACGTGTGCAAATTTCCCTGTGAGCAGAGCGGAACGGGAAGGCGTGCATATACAATGACTGTAATATCGTTCGAGTGCCACCCCTGTGTACGCCAGCAGGTCTATATTCGGAGTCAAAATTTGATCTGATCCGTGAAAACTCACGTCGTCCCAACCCTGCAATATTGATATCATCACTTAATGATTATTTCTATAGTATAAGTATATACTTTTGATAATGTATACGTAAGTATATACTTTTGATACAATAAATAAGTTGAAGAGTTTTACACTGTTCTGGTGTATTTGACGACGTTTAACTGTGCACACGATGGTTGTGGGTTTGATTTGTGTTATATAAATAAAATTGAGAGAATACAATACTAAAATACAGAAAACATAAAATATTTATCTGTCTGCCTTTCTCTTTGCCTGTACTATACTCCGGAACAGCTTTATCGATGTTTATAGTTTTTTCTTTATAAAGATAGAATCTCTAAAAAACATTTATAATTTCTTACAGAGATTACGATAATTTATCTATTTATTCTCACAATTACCTCAAAATAATACTAAAACAAAGCGGATGTTAAATAACATTTGTATTTAATATATAAAAGCAATAAAAATTAAATCATCTACTGATTGATATTTAATTAATATTTTTTAAGTTACTCACGCAAATTCTATTCACAATCTGTTTCTCTTTGATTAACTTTAAGAACCCATAATAAAACAATAAGAATTTGAACCGGTAACTACTTATCTATAAAACCACGGAAACTTATGTTAAACACGATACATTTTTTACTATCTATATTTCTCTATTATATCTTGATTAAGTCTTATTATTTTTATCTATTTATTTTTGGCAGTCTAATAAGCGAAACCGGAAAAGTCAACACGAAATAATCTGTTTTTATAATCAAACGTGAATTGAAAGCAAAAAATATATAGCGAATAGTCATTGCACTTTTAACGTAGCTCTAATTTTGTCACGTTATTTTTTTTGTATAAATAATTATAGTGTGAATCACTTAAGCTATATTTTATTTATTTTTTTAAAACTTCACGCTGTATCCCGCAGGTAGCAGGGTAAGTACAGGGAACCTGGTGTTAAGACAGTCCGCTCTCTAAATTCCGTGGAAATCTGATACTAATAATGTTATTGATGCATAAAGAGGATATATAGTGTTGAATATATATTTCTAGCAGCCTTTAGTTCTGTGTTAGTCATAGGTTCAATAATTCACTCAATAAAGTTAAAATAGCTTTTGGTTTTGTATTCATTAAGTAGGTATTTGAATCACTTAAAGACAGTTTTAACATTTTATTTTGTTCTTTTTATAAGAACAGCTACTTATATTACATAAAAGTAATTATACAGTAAAGTTATAATAAAACATTTATTATAACTTTACTTTCACAGCTACAATAAACATTTCTTATTTACCTAATAATGAGGCCGGTCGTGGCGCAGAGGCACAAAGTGTGACTGTAAAATCGACTGGTTGTGGGTTCGATCTCCACTCGAGGAAGTGAAATATTTGCTTACATTTATATTTTCATTTCTTCGTTCTGGTGTCGAGGCAAAGCGCGGCGTTGAGTTCCGCCACTCAGCATGCAATGCCTCCAGAATTCAGCGAAAAGTGGGGAACGGAGTGTCTTAAGTTTCCCTCTGCCTACCCAGCTACGTGCGGATACAGCGTGAAGCTGATTTGATTTTTTTATTTACCTAATAATGCATATAAAATATCGAGTAATATATGTAGTTATATGACAGTTATTCAGAAAGTTTCATTTGTGCTTAACTCGCAATAAATTGTGAAATTACTAGTGAAGCGAAACGATTAAAAATGTATTAACACACAGATAATATACATTTCTGTTTTATTACAAAATTTTACATATTTATGTCCCGAGTACATCACATTTAACGTCTTTATGATTACTCTATATTGAAGTACACTTACTGCATATTAAAATATACATAACATTAATATCTTTAATATTTATAATATTCGAATATATTTGTCATATTAGGTTTTTTAGTATGATAAGAAATGTATAACCATAATAAGTTCTCGAGTCTACCCGTGACCATGGACTACTGCAAACGTCGGGTTTTCCAAAATGTTAAACCTTAAATATACGCGATTAATCCGGTTAAAATAGTTTCATTTAAAATATGTATAACCATTTTCTATAAAATCCAAAGACAACAAAGACAAAATATCAAAAAACCCGTCGAGAATTCAATTGCGTTGATTTTTTTTAATTATATTTTTTTAAATGCAGCTTTATTATATTGACATGTTTGTTGACATAAATATCATATCTTTTAAAATGATACTTTTTTTCGCAATTAAAGACAAGAGGAAAAGCGTGAAGCTACAAAACGATGAGGATCTGGTCAGAATTGAATAGTCACGAGTTCAAATCCATCTATTATCTATATTCTAACTCTTTATATACATACATACATATTGTAATTATGTATAATTTTCTTAGATCTTAACTGTAACTAAATTCTTTTAACTTACCATATCATCAGCAATAATGAATACTACATTAGGATGCTTAGACGTCCCATTACCACTTTTTAGTATAAGTAATAATGTCAAAAAGTCCAAGCATTTTGAATTTAACATAATCTGTAAAAAAAACTTTTATTTATTTACATAACAAGATATATGTAGATACCAATATAGATTTGATAATGTAGCCAACGAGTTCCGTTACGTCGTTGGATTAAGCAATTTTGTGGACATTTTTATATAACATTTGAGAAAGTTTGCCATACAATATATTGTGATTTTGTATTAAAAAAAATACTTTTCAATAAAAATAATAAAATCTTAATCTATAAAATTATTTTTAAATACAAATAAGAATAAACTATCAAAACTTACGTTACAGTTTTTTCTAATTAGATTTTTTTTCTTCTATAAATCGCACAGGAAAATCAAAAAGCGTACGTAACATGTAAGCGTGTGTATGTAAATAAAACGATAGGAGCATATTGACAGCTCTACACGTGACCCGTGAACGTATTCCCACTGGCTGCTAGATTGCAACAAGTGTCCAAGATAACTATAGTATAAATATATATTCTTTGTAATTTTTTTTGTTAAAAATTGTGTTTTATGTGAAATTTTAGTTAAAATGTATAGTGGAAAACGTCGGGATTAGTATAACATGTAGACAATGATTGTGGGTTCGGTTCCCTGTTAAATATTTTTGCTTAAAAGATATTTATTTCTCTAAACTAATTATGAAAACTTTTTCGTTTTAAAAGGTAAATAGATTAAGGAGTGTCATTTCACTTAATTCCCATGTCAAAAATGCAAAATATAGAGTTTGTGTTAAGATAAAAAAATGTCTTAGTGCCAAATTTCATCTTATAATATATATATATATATAGTGAACGACCGATTAACTTGTTGAACCGGTACCTAATAATATAGAGTACATCACGATAACGTTACAGATTACGGAGTGATAAGGTAAGCAAGTATGTTATAAATAGATACTAAACGTATATTTACATACATGTATAGCAATTCTATTCTTTATATAATATATTTTCATCTTTAATTAAATAATAGGAAACAAAGTATTCTAGCATTAGGTTCCCTTCAGCTACCCTACAGCCTCCCATACAGCGTGACATTAAAAAAAAAGAAAAAAATAATAATAAGAAATATATTTGTGTGAAATTTTTTTAAATATTTTAAAAACTGTGGGTTTATGGATGAATGGAAACAGAGTGTTTTAACACTAGGTTTAACACGGTCACCTCTTCCACCATAGCGGTTATGCCATTATCCTAGAGCAAAATTCCTCACATCCAAATCAATTATCAATTATTATAAAATTTTAGCATGTACTTATAGTTATGTAATTAAATATATATTGTAATGGGGAAAAATTGTTAAATATGCATATATAAACATTCGCTTAACCTTAGATCTATGTAAAATTTTGTAAAATAATGTAAAGTTAAAAATATAATTTTCCTAAACGATAATGTAATTAATATATATGATAAGGAAATTAGATATAATAATACATTTAAAAAGGGTACGGACCAAGTGTCTGTAGTGTTAAGAAATAACAAAAAAAAACACTAGGTTTTATTTGAATCTTCGAAATATTTTAAGTTTGTCCATTATACATACGAGTATGTACAACAAAACATGTACAATATTTTTACCTTATATAATACCAGGAAAATAATACTAAAAACATTTTTTAAATCAACAATAATTTATTTCTATTAAACAACTATTCACAACTTAATAAAAAAATGCAACTAGAAAACACTACTTAATATACATAGTAAATTTCTGAACCCGTATGTGCTTTCACAGCTTCTGACTGTATCGGCCGTTGGGATATTCGAAGAAGATGTATTCCTTACCCGATTTAATTCTACAGCTTCAAAATTAATATTATTTAATGATGGATTACCATTACTAGTATTATTAACTACAGGGTCTGTATCATTGAGCCAAGGAACCCATCTATATTCAAAGTTGGCTGGATCTGCTCTGGCATCTAAGGGTGTAGGTCCTCTTCTCATTTGCATTGCCCATAATGCTTGTAATCTACTTATTAATAAAGCAGCTACTTTGGGACCACGACTCCAAAGATCATGACTTTCTGAAGGATCTTGCCTTACATTGTACAAGCAGCCACGACCTGATGACAAAATATTGAATAATTATAAATATTCATATGTGTTATAATAAAAACTACGGGACTTATATTGAAATTTAATCGAGTTTAAATGTTTGAGTAAATAATAATTGTTTATTATAACTTTCTACGTAATAAGGTTGCTCATATAATAATATTCATTTTAAATTATTATTTAACCATACGACGATATGTTGTATAAAAACTTATTATATGTTATAATACTTACTCAGAGTTGGTTCACAACGAGTTAAATCTCTCACACGGTCCAATTGTTTGATTACAGTAGCTTTCCTCATGGATAATACTTGATCATAATCTAAAGTGAAACCATA
>DWQW01013227.1:0-10351 GCA_018249695.1 Heliconius erato demophoon | reverse complement strand
CATGAAGAAAGAAAGACCTTTATTCCTAGCAGGGTCGCCAAAGAGAAAGGTGCGCCAAACAATACGGTACACCTTTTTCGCGTCATCCACTGTCATTAATCCGCACATACATGCCCTGCGGGCTCTTCGCTCTTTTACTCATTCAAGTGAATTATACGATATAATGCTGTGGTCCCAAAGCAAATTTGGCCAAAATATTATTTAAATAACTGCTTAAATGTAAAGTGCACACAGTTTATCGATAATTTCCTTAAGGTTTGTTGTTACCAAATTTACTCTAGGTGAGCTCTTCGGAACGCCTTCGCATTCAAGTGTCAGCGTTGAAATCTTTACTGGATTCGGACAACGCCAAAGTCCGCCTCGCCATTAGGGAGCTCGAGAGACTCAAGCAGTTGCTGCGGGATAAGGAAATGGAGAAGACCGTGCTTGAAAAGGTGATCATGAATATTGTCTAGTCTACTGTTAAAATATACAATATTTTTTAATTTAAATTATATCTTGGGTCTTTTTCTGGTCTCATATATAAAATAGGTACCTACCTATCTATACTTTTCTTACTTCTTCTTCTAGTACTTTTCTTATCAAGTCACGTCAACGGTTAAATACTTATACATTTTTACAGCTCTTATTCCGTTGTCACTGTCCTGATTAAAACTAATAAATAAAAGTAGTTTGCCTTGCAATATTGAAATAATAAAAAAAACAAAAAAATGCTATGTATAATATTCTATTCTTACCGAAACACTCTACGGTCATTGTCAGACATTTGAATGAAATCTAATTTTGTCATACAAAATAAAATCCGTTTAAGGAAAAATATGCATTGGAACAAGATATTTGTGCAGCAGAGGATCGCGTGTCCGAGATGAGTATTGGTTAGTTACAATATAAATAGAATTTAATAGAATAAATTACATACTTTATAAAGTAAGAATTAATGAAGACATACATACCCACTCTTATCACTGATATGGATGAGTAGTTATTGTAGTAAAGCCTAAGAACATTGGCCATTAATTAACTAAATTAGATATGTAGGTATGTGACAAAATTAAAAAAGTTAAAACTCTTTTTTACTCTTAATCTAATTTCTTAATCTTAATCTAATTTGTTTATTATATAGTCTTTTTACGTAGTTTAATAATAAGATATTAAATATATTATATAATACAGTATATCCTTAAAATTTGTATAGATGATATCTATTAATATTACTGCTCCAGTTATTAGTTTGTTCTTCTTATTTGTTTAGTTCTAGTTTTTACTTTTTATTATTTTGGAGTATTTAAAATTTTTAAGTAATAAAGTTATATTTTTTTCATGTCATCGTAGCCAATAGTTGTTCCATTTCCATAGGAGCAGGAAATATAATTAGAATAATAAAAATAGCTTAACGTTGTACCCTGCTATATAACGGGGGTAAGCAAAGAGAACCACCTTGTGTAAAGATATTAGACGCTCCACCCACTTCCAGATATTAAATATTGAGTGGGTGACAGCGTTGCCACATGTCCCGATTTTTTGCCTAAAAATTGAATGTCCCGCTTTTGGCGAAAAAATCCGGCTATTTTACTTAAAATGCTTAAAAATTCCGCTTTTTACCAAGATAAAATCTAGCAACGCTGGTGGCGGCACTTGTCTTGTGGTCAAGGTAAGGAATGAAAATATTTCATTTCCATCGACTGGAAATCGAAGCCATAACCGTTGCTAAATGATATGCCGCTGCGCTATGCCGGCCTCTAAAATATAAATATAGAACTTATATAACTTTATAATACCTAATTATAATTAAAATGTAAATAACGAATAAAAATAACTCAGGGTGGAGGAACTGTCGTAATGAACTTGAATGTGTTCGTAACGCACTCGTCCTCGAGCAGAGCGCTCTGGCCACTGTGAAGCAACGCTACGACAATGCTGAACTAAAGGTACCTACTTGTCTATAGTAAGGTTGACGAGTCGTGGGCTGGCAATGGCCGCCCCGAACTTAGATTTTCTGAACTTTTGCACATTGTTCGCTTGGTAAGAAAGAGCAAAAGTTAGGAAAATTCTAAAATCAAATCTGCGGAGCCACCTACGTTAGCTTACGACTCATTGACCGTACTGTATAAAAAGAAATATTTTTCTAGGTGTACCTAGAAAAACATTTCTTTTTATACAGTACGGTCTTTCTTCAAACTGTAGTTTGAAGCTGATTTTTTTATCTTTATTTTTTTACCGTCACGTTGAATCCCACACACCCAATCCCACACAAGGTAAGCAGAGGAAATCTAGTGTTAAGACACTCCGCTCCCCATTTTCCGCCGAATTCTGGAGGTATTGCGTGTTGAGTGGTGAAACTTAACATCGTGCTTTGCCTCGACACAAAAGCAAAGAAACGAAAATATTAAATATTTCATTTTCTCGAGTTCGTCGAATAAACCCACACACCGCAGAGTAAGCAGAGGAAATCTAGTGTTAAGACACTCTGTTTCCCATTAAGCGCGTTTGTAGTCGCACGCTTGTGCCCCTAAGCCGTTAAAATCAAAATACGCTACGCTGGCCTCATTATATCATTATAATTTATGTTAGAGATTTGGCACTCCATTAATTATGAAAGGTACTAAATCCGAAATAAGTGTACATTGATTACGGTAAGGTACTTAAATTGTTAATTCTCTTTAGAAAAAAAATTCTTATTCCTCAAATATATTTTTAACAAAAATGACAATAGTGTTAGTGTAAATGAATCTTAACTTAATTAAGCATTTAATAGGCCTTCATTTATAGTAATAAATTATTATATAGATAGTATCGCTGGAAGAAGAGAGCGCGCGGAGAGCGGGCGCAATGGCGGCGTTGCGACGCGACCTCTGCGCCAAGCAGCGGCGGGAGAAGGAGTTAGTGATCTTAGAAATATACCATACATACATTGTGGTCGACGAGTCGTGGCCGCCCTGGAATAAGCCTTTCTAAAACTTAAGCGTATTGTTCACTCGGGAAGAAAATAATCAAAAGTAAGAAAAATTCTTGAGGCCAGTCGTAACGCATTGTCACAACCGTGTGACTGTATAAGCCACAGGTTGTGAGTTCGATTTCCACTCGAGGGAATAATTTAATATTTTCATTTCTTTGCTATGGTGACAAGGCATAGGGCGGCGTTGACGTCCGAAAAGTGAAGGACGAAGTGTGTTAAAACTTTATGCTCCCCCTGCCTACCCTGCTACATGCGGGATACAGCGTGGAAGTTGTAAAGAAAAATCCTAAAATCAAATCTGCGCAGCCATCTACAGATAGATAACTTCAGTGCGGCTACGACTCTTGGACCGTACTGAACTTTGATTTATATTTATTTTTATTAACTATGTTTAAATTAGTTATAACCATAGAGAAATCTTTATTTTTTATAGTTAAAGACGATGATTGTAAATTTTTCTTTTTACATTAAACATAGCTTAGGCGGGATTAAAATAATTGTGTGAATTGTAATTAGATTAAAAAAGTCATATTCTCAAGCAATAATATTGACTTTGTTGTGTTTTGATGTACAGAGCACGTGAGCGCGCTGAACGAGAATGCTCAGAGCTGAGCGTCGAAGTCGCCCGCAGTGCTCAAGAAGCTCAGGAGCTGAGCGCGCGCGTGGCGGCGTTGAGCGCCGAGCTGGAGGTGGTGCGTCGGAGATGGCTCCCCCCACCATTGTATAGGTTAATCTATTATATATTAACTATATTTTATGCGAATTGTATAATAAATGGTGGAACCAAGGGCCTGCTTTTTGACTACAATAAAAAATGAAGATAACTTGATTCTTCTCTGTTGGGAAAGACATTACATCCATCTATTACATCCTAATCCGAGGAATAAATTATTTTTATTTTGTAGCATTGGTAGTCAAAGCGCGACGATGTGTATATACAGGTTGGCGGGCGCGGCGCGCGCGTGGCTGTTCCACCCCAAGACGCTGTCCGACGCCGTACTGTGGACGCTAGTGCCCGCGCGACATGGCTGCTGAACTACATACCGCTAAAATAAGTACTAGTATTGCTATAACATCATTATTTAACTGTACTTTAAATTTTCATCTGCTGTCTGTTTGATGTTTGTAATTTTTTTTCTCTTAATGAAAAGGCATTACAACATACAGCCATCAAGTGCACCTTTTGCTTGAAATACAGTATAGGTATAAATAAAAATATTTCATAATAGGATATTATATATTTATTTCTTTTATACAAATGATTAAATACAACATACATTGTATATATAACTTAAATATTTTACGCTATACAAAAAGATATAATACCTAATTCTCTCTTGTGCGTAATAGGTAGTATTAGAGACCAAATAAAATATTTAAAGTTGTGCTAAAAAATATATTAATAAAATTTTATCATAAATAGTTTTCTTCACAATGCAACTACATAAAGAAATATATAAAATACATTACAATTGGCAAATATATGAAAGTGAGTAGGTAAATGTGGCTAAATGAATCACAATATAATAGGTACCTATTACGGCAGTTTATTATAAATTGTTAATGTTTTAAAAATTGCTAGTCATGCTTATTACAAGAGGCGCTTCTTTTTTCTTAGAAAACGTAAATTTTCTTATATGGAACTATTGAACTATAATAAATTAATTATACATAGATTTGTTAATAAGTATTATCTTATAAATAGACGATTAAATGTTTCTCAGCCTCATTTGTAAAGGATAATCTACACATATAATAAAACTGTAATCATTAGCGTATCTTGAGATATTCTCTGGGGGTTCCTGGACTTCAACTTTAAATAGATATGTTGTCTTTATTTTTCGAAACAAATTTTGTTATAAGTACAATTTATTTCTCGGGTAGGCGCCAGGTTATTCCGGGTCCGGCCCACTCGATTTCTTCCTTCCTACGCCTATGATTGTAACTCATGCCGGTCTGTGTAATGGAAGATATACAGAGTGGACATGGAAGATATACAGAGTGTTTTTATCTTCACCGTTTTAAATGAAAGCACAGTCTTAACTGCTCTATAAAAGCCTAATACAGTTAAAACAAAAGAGGATTTGCCAAAAATGAAAAAGTGATTATTTCAACCAAAAAAATAAATGAAATTATTGTTGTAAAACAAAACTCATTTGTTAAGAAGACAATTGATATTGTCTTTAAAATGATTGTTATTAGATCACGAAAGCAAATCAGATGAGAAAATATTTAATTGTGTATTAAAAGGGGGCTACGTCGCGACCGGGTCGCTAGTTATTGATAACGATCACTTTAAATATCTATACTTGAAGTATTCGAACAAACATTACGCAATCATTGCATTGTAGGTTGAGTTTGTAACACGTAGTTAAGACGAAAAATGAGTAATACGATCACGATTTTTATTTTTACAGACAATATTGTACCTTTTCATTATTTTGAGATTTGTACATAAATATTTTGGACTTTCTAAAAGATTTTAACTTTTCTTTCACTTGTGTGCTCAAGTGTAGTGTTTCATATTCCATATCAGATTTGTAGGATTGATTGTTTTATTTTACTTTTTGAGGTAGTTCGAATAATTTAAAATTACTTTATGAATTCCAATGCCAAATAAATATAATTAGCAATATTCTTTTAATGAAGTCACAGTTAGGTGCGAAATTATAAATAACTTTATAGTTAGAAACCTATTTAAGTGTTTACTATCGTCGCTCTAACTCTTAAGCTTGTGTGATATAAGTATCTAATAGTATTTGAAATATAAACTCAATATACTTAATTTTTAGATATTTACTTTACACGCAATTAAAATATTACACTACAAATAACAAACAGACAGTAGGTGATTATTTACCATAAATTTTATTGAACAACGTTAAGACACTATAAGTTATGTTACGTACCTACTAAGTAATTCCTGCATGGATTCCTATCATTTAATTATTACATTTTGTTTAAATATACTCCCAAGTTGTTTTGGAATCACAACATTTTGTATAAATAAAAATTAAATACTATCTTTAAGACTCTGTCTAATGTCATTCGTGGTGATATTAGACATAATTGGATGACAATTATACATTATTTTCATATATTTATAGTTTATACTGTCTAATAAGATGTTTGGTAAGTATGTTTTTGTATAATTTCTTAGTCGTTTTAGTTTGTATTAACATATAATTTATGACGGTGAGTAATTAATTGTGAATTTTGTAAGCAGGTTTGTTAATTTAATATAAGTATTTTCCTAATGTTATAGTTTTAAATATTAAATTAATATATTTGCTACATTTGTCTTTAATTTCCGTTTTATTTTTATACAATTCTTCAAAATATCACGCACACGAGGGTCGTGACGAGTCGTGACGTCATTTGCGGGGACTTTGTGATCCTTGCATTCAGGATTCTTTTCGGAAGTCAACCTATTGATTTAAAATTGAATTTAACCTATTGACATGTTCAATTTTAACTTATATGCACTTAAAAAAAAATAAACGTGGCTTATGACAAAGCCACATTTAATTTTTTTTTAAGTGCATAAGAGAAAGATCATTATTTTTATGTTATTACATGAACTGAAAACATTTTCATTAAAGGTATTTTTGATCAAAGATTTTTATTTGTTGATTTTGATTTGTATTATTTTATCGAGGAATTTCTAAACAGGCGTCAAAATCAATATTTTTATGTAAGCTTCATATTGATTTCTGGATGCAATGACAAAACAGTTCTAAGAATAGAAATCAAAATCATCCATTTGAAGCAAATTCCTTTGGTTTAAAATTGTATTATTTATTTATTACATATTTTTTGCTAAAGCTATTTTTTGCTGTGATGCTTACCGAGTGATTAATGATAAACTGCGTGTTATTATAATTACACTCATTTGTATATATTTGTAGGCTCAATTTAAGACTAAAAGGTATCTACTTAATATCTTATTGAAACTCCAAATGGCGTTGAATTTATTCGATTATTGTTGTCATTATCAATGTATTTTTTTAATATTTTTTTAAATATCTTAAATTTATGAAGACACTCTTTTATATGATATAAAAATAAATAAATCAGCTTCATGCTGTATCTCGCACACAGCAGGGTAGGCAGAGGGAACCTAGTGTTAAGACACTTCGTTCCCCACTCTCTGCCAAATTCTGGAGGCATTGTGTGTTGAGTGGCAGAACTCAACGCCGCGCTTAGCCTCGACACCAGAGCGAAGAAATGGAAATATAAATTTAAGTAAATATTTCATCTCGAGTGGGGATCGAACCCACAACCAGTCGGTTTTACAGTCACACTTCGTGCCGCTGCGCCACGACTGGCCTCAATTATTATTATATGATATAATTTATGGTAATAAGTTGAAAAGTAAAAAACGTGGATATAAATTAGTTGTTTCTTTATCTCTTAGAAAATAAAACTATAAAGAAGACATATAAGGACAATAAAACAAGAAACTTGCTGTATTTATTTTAATCTTTCAGTCTTACAATAATTCTATTCAACAAACTACTATAAAATATCAACAACTGGAATGTTACTTCATGACTTATCTTTAACGAAAGCTGAAGGCCGCACTGGACTATCTAGATAGTTATTTTTTTAATGAATTACTGCCTCAAAAGTGAGCCAACTCAAAAAAACAGTCTTGGATAAAGTTTCTATGGCCCTTTTTGGCTATGTTACAATTTAGAAGTTAAGAAATTGAATTAGGTTCCTTTCATACTTTTTGCATCGAGCGTTTTGCCTGGTATCTAAATCTAATATCTCTTTATTAAACAAGCGAAATATCGTAATGTATGTATGTATGAACACCTTATCATATTGATATTGCTATTAATGAGAGTTGTGCATTTTTTTTTGTATAGTAATTTACTAACCAATATTAGGCAACCAGTACAAAATAAAAGGCCAATAAGTTAATTTTTCAAGAAAATTACTGAAAATTGATTAGACCTGTTTGACTTTATGCTTGATGAGTTTGTCTATAATTATGAGTTAGCCTAGGAAATGATCATTCAGCCTGTAAATCAGAAAAGAAGTATTCGCCTAAAAATATCATATTCAGTTTAAAATAAAAAAAATAAATAAATAAGAAAAATGTAAAATGCAATACTGTACCACTGTTGGCTCAACTCGTATTCTATCTAAAATAATAAAATATTATAAAGTTGATTTAAATCTTATTTATAACATATTTTATAAGCACCTATCGACATTTTAGATAGTGTAGTTTCAAAGTCTGTTACTGTATAACCCTGTATTGTGGTGTAAATCTTTAGTTTTACAGAAATACGTTAAATTATTTTTAAAAAAACTTTTTTTTTATTTGTCACCCCTGGGTACTGATTTATAACCACAAATAAAAATTCTTACGTTTTCCCTTGACGAAAAACATTTTATCAAAATCTAGGCTTTTACAGTAACATTCAAGTGCACTACTTTGCTTCGAACGAGTATTTCTACAGAAGTTTGAAAATGTAATGACTAGTCAATCGTGAACACTTTTGATTTAGTGACTTTTTTTCTATATTTAAAAATCAGCTTTACGCTGTATCCCGCAGCAGTGTAGGCAGAGGGAACCTAGTGTTAAGACACACCGTTTCTATATTTTATACTATATAACAACTACGTATCTCTAATAAACTCTATATTGAATTTGAGTATGTATAGAATTGTATTGTCAGTTAGAAATTTACTATAAGTATGTGTATTTTTTTATTATACTTGAACCATATTGAAAGCAAAATAATATTTGATGCCATGGTATGCTGAACACAACCATCATGGGTCAGGTTCAGGGTTCGAACGCGCATTGGATGGGCGATGTGTTGTGGCCGGTCGCCTTCAAGTTAGGCTTTTATTGTACACTCGGAAATGAAACAATCAAAAGTGAGAAAAGTCCTAAAATCAAATCTCGAAACTTTAGATAATTAATATTAAATATTTAAAAATCTGTTTTGATTTTATTGTTTTTTATTCTACTCTATGTAACTCTATGAGTTATATTAAGAATACTGCATATTGCTTTTATTAAAATAAAATGTGTCTATATAATAATATCATATAAATAACTATAAAAAAACTTGAGATTCAAGAGAAAACCTATTATTTTTTTATAAACAATATAACAAAAAAATATAATAATAGAATCCAAAGTCTAAAACTATAAAACAATAATAAATGTAAAATAACTTAACTTACAATTGCAATTACATAAATAGCTAAATTCTATTATTGAATGTAAATGTCCTTGAAATAAAATATTAATTATTTTATCTGTTGACATTAAAATTATGTATTTGTAATAATAAAATAAATAGAAGCAAGCTGTAGCAAAAATATTACATAGAATTCATTAACTTCCCTAATTTATTCTTTAATAATTTCAGGCCATTATATTTTCAACACAATTATTACATTGTTCATTATATTTACATATATACATATAGTTGTATAAGTATATCAGATTCACTCATTCCTCTCACTAAACTGACCAGAATTGAACTTCTATAGTAAAAGGTACTAGAGCTAACTAAGTACAGAAAATAAACATTAACAATAATTTGCTTCAAGGGTCAAAATCTATATCTCTATACATTAAGAACATTTTTTGCTATTATCGCCTTTTTAATGTAGCATTTATACAATTTGAATATCCAAGTGTAAAGATGTGTATAGTGAAAATAATATACAATCGATTTATTAATAATTTGAAGATATTACAAAATGTATTTAAGAATTTAAAATTATTCTATCTATTATGACTTTATTAATAAAGAATCTAGAGATTTTTTAATATGCTCTATCCAGCTAAAAGCAATGATAGTTGTAAAGCCAAGAGTGTGTACTATCAGCAGTATCTTTAAGAGTACTTTGCACCTTAAAGAAATAATATGTAAGCAAATAATACAAAAGTACAATAATGATTTTTTTTAAATAAATTGTCCTAATATTATTAAGTTTAATTAGAAATTTGTCCATTGCACGACTGCGATCGAGAGTTTGTCTTAAATTTAACAAGCGACTCTTATGGTACTAAAAATGCTGATTCACAGCATTATTGTCGCTCTCAATTCCTGTATCGACGGAAGTTTGCGATGGCAGGACATTGTTATAATTGACTATATAACTAAATATATATATGTACAATTTTGTTTTTCTGCTACAAGTGAATTTCAAGAATATACACTTATCTTTTTCAAGAATATGAGGAGAAAAGTAATTGCGCAAATATTACTACACGTGTCGAGCGTGCGCATCTATATCATGCCGAACCCCTCGCCGCCCTCGTTGATGGCCCACAGCAGCGCGCGCACGAGCTGCTCGTAGCTGTCGTAGTCGGGCAGGCACAGCTGGTTGAAGCAGGTGTGCGCGGTGGGCAGCGCG
>DWQW01013226.1:0-10351 GCA_018249695.1 Heliconius erato demophoon | reverse complement strand
TTGACGATAATGTCGTAAAAAAAATCATATTAGAAGTCATTATAGTTGTCAATCGATTGTGCTTATTAAATCATTAATCATGTATTTTAAGCGGGCGAAGCCGTGGGCGAGCCGCTAGTATATAATAAAATAGATTAACTATTATATGTATTCTTAATAAATAATAAAATAGATTAACTATTCGGAACGAAAGGACCACCTAGCGGCACTCGATAGAGTTGGTGATGGTTTTGTTTGATTAAGCGATAAAATCTCTAGAACTATCTATTAGATTTACTGAGTGTTTTAACACTAGGTTCACTCTCTGCAATATGAGGGATACAGCGTGAGGCTAAAAAAATCTTATTATAAGTCACAATAGGGCATTTAGTGACAAAAAGTTATTGAAAATTACAAGATTATATTTGACCGTTTTTTATTTAACTTACGGGCGAAAGTTCTTCTATTATCAAGGAAATTTGATGAGGATACACCACGGCTTTTATAGCATCTAATTTGGACGTCTACTTTAAAAAAATGTAAAATTAAAATAATTCAACCTTTGTTTACAATGCCAGTGCCAGCCCTGTACGAGTATGTCCCCGACGTTTATCACTAGATATAGCTGTGCCGAAATAAGCATATATCTAAAACGCGCAATTGAAGTCTTACACTAAGGATATAAGTATCTCTCATATCCTAGATTTTATAGACCTGCCTAATTGACGGCGGCAACCCTATGTTTAAGTACCGCAGGGGGCGCCCTTCCCCTCTTCCCTCCCCAACCGTGTCACTATAAAGGCCAGTAGGGCTAACAGCATTAATCTCAAGTCCGAAATAAAACGCAACCGTGCACAGGTAATTGAGTAAAACCGTGTAATTAACCTGAAGTAAAAAAAATACAGGCTAGATTTTATTTCTTGCTCGTCGTTGTTATTTTATTTGGTGAAAATAGATTCATTGCTTTTCAATTTGTTCATAATTGATTTTAAATTATATAATAAACATTAAATTATATAATAAATCTGTTAGTAAATTCAGCATAATAAACAAAATGCTAAAGGTGATAAGCGGGCGAAACCGTGCGCAGACCGCTAGTATTAGCATAGACTTACAAATTAATTTTAACGTTTTAACCACAGTTCGCGGCTTCGATAGGCTCGCGCACAAAGTACACCTATTTTGTTAATTATTCGTTTAGTTATATTAAATGTAAATATAATTTGTGGAGTTTCGTAACTCATAAGAAAAAACGGAGCTTTTAGGATCACTTTGTCGTTTTTCTAATGTTTGTCTGTCTTTAAAGGCCTTTGTTTTCAAGATCACGTGGAGGTATCAAGCTGGAATTCATATCAATATGAAATTTGCTACCATTATTTTATAATGATGAGGCCGGTCGTGGCGCAGCGGCACGAGGTGTGACTGCAAAACCGACTGGTTGTGGGTTCGATCCCCACTCGAGGAGATGAAATATTTACTTACATTTATATTTCCATTTTTTCGCTCTGGTGTCGAGGTTAGCGTTGAGTTCTGCCACTCAACACGCAATGCCTCCAGAATTCGGCAGAAAGTAAGGGAACGAGGTGTCTTAACACTAGGTTCCCTCTGCCTACCCTGCTGTGTGCGGGATACAGCGTGAAGCTAATTTAATTTAATTTTTTAAATTATTTTATAACGTCTAGGTAGTAAGGTACGCAACCATTACTTTTTTGTAATTCTTAGTAATTATTAAATAATCCACTCGGTAAATGGGTAATATCAGTTCCAAGTCTGCAGTACTTTGGAGCAAAGAAAATAATAAATTTCGACGGAAACTCGGGAGAGCGAGTCCTATTCGCAGTTGATCGGTTTTTTATTTTTTTCCAATTTAATTATTTAATAGGAAGCTAACATAACATACAGTGTATATTATCTTTCGGATATATCTGAGTATAGAACACTTAAAAGGTAACTTAACATGTAATACATAGATTTTTTCAAAAACTTACATTATTCTATGAAAAATAAAGTAAAGTAAAAAAAAAAGAAGAAAATGGTTTTTATATACTCGTATCATACTCATATCTCCTATAGTAACTCAATTTTTTTATCTTCTATAAAGAAAATAAATAATAAAAAAATTATAAAATATTTTTGGGACTTTCTCACACAACGTGTTTGTTCTTTATATGAAAATTATAGATTGAAATTAATATTCTATTTGCTATTGGGAACGCTGGTCCATATAAATGAATGAAATGAGCATATCATAATACGTGAGATCACTCTTTTCCACAATAGTTCAATGTTAGATATATCATCACGTATCACTAACAGAGAAAATAAAATTCTAACGCGTGATATTTTAGCGTCTATTATCTTTATGTTGTTTTTATATCATTCATGTACACAATTGACTTTTACAATATTCTTTCGCCGCTCATCGTATTTTTCATAATTTTTATATGCAATTTGCTATCATTATTTTATAACATCTATGTAGTAAGGTACGCAACCATCATTATATTGTAATACTTAGTAATTATAAAATAACCCACTACTTAAATAGGTAAGTAAGCTCTAAGAATGAGTTGAGTTTATACCTTATAGTATATATTATAATATATACCATGCACAGACTATTAAATGTTATAACAGTTAATCTGTCCTATTTTGAATGAAGTTTAGTCACAATATAAATAGATCAGTTATTTACTTAATTAACTGGATAAATTATATATTTATAAAAGGCCGGCGTGGTGTAGTGGCACAAACGTGTAACGGTTGTAGATTCGATTGCCACTCAGGCAAATGAATTATCATTAATTAATATTTTCATTTCTTCGCTCAAGTTTGAAAATTCGGTCAATATATTAACACACAACTTAACGTTACTCTTGCAAGTATAAAATTTACTAACCTAATATGTAAATAAAAAAAAACAAAGAATTTAGAATTTATATAAAATAAATTTGAAAACAAAAACTATTATCGCTTGTAAAAATTGTTTTTTTTCTTCATAAAAGTAGTAGTGAAGTTAATTTGAAAACAAAATCTACATAGATCCACATCATACAATCACTTTTAAATGATAAATTTGTAACTGACGTAGATTATATCCAATGTAGCAGTTTGATTGCATCAATATTAAAATATTAATTAGTACTCAAAAATAAATTACACAGTAATTGTAGTTTCGGTAATATGTAATTATTTAATCACGATACCAATTTGGTGAGCCCTATGTAAAAACTTTGAAACAGCTGGCGTAAACAAGAGATATAACGAGTTAAACATATAATATTCGATATGTTATATATTAAACAAGTCAAGGTATATTTTTTCGTGCTTGTCTTCGATATCGTGGTTGTCAAAAGAGACAAGCTAATGTGGGTGTCATTTTTCCAAATCGAAAGTTTTGTACCTATTTAAAAAACGGTATTAGCTATATTTGATTAAAATAATCGTACTCCCATTATTCTTGTCGATTCAAGCTCTAATTTCAAAATTTTTAATTCTAAATTGTTTAAATTTCAGTTTCAAAGTTCCCTAGATCAATATGTATGTATGTAATTTACACGAACACACGATTCTTTTGAGTCTTTCATTACTCGTAAACCATTAGTTCATTAGTATATTAGTATATGCACGCTATAAATTTGATTTGGCTATTACTTAACACCAGCAATCAAACCTTACTCTCGAAAGTAATGGGGAACATTATAAATAGCCAGCTCTTGGTTTATCTAGAAGATCACTGACTGATTAGTGACTGTCAATATGGCTTCCACTATAGTCGTTCAACTGATGATCTTCAGGTCTATCTAACCCACTGCTGGGCTGCGGCTATCGAAAGCAAGGGAGAGGGTCTGGCAGTTAGCTTAGTTAAGATCTTCAATCTAATAGGGTGTGGCATGGGGCGCTCCTTGCAAAACTTCCATCCTACGGGCTTCTCGAGAATTTATGCAAGTGGATCAGTCGATCAAAATCACTGTCGACAGTTTTTGATCGGAATATAATATGCCTGTGAATACCTGTGAACGCTGGCGTCCACCATCGTCCGAATTTTCTAACCACATAATACGTCACAAACTCAAGTATCATCCACATCATCTGGATCTGCAATTTCGTAGGAATTTCTTTTTACGCGCTACACAACTGTGCACTGTACCTTCAAAAAGCGCGCCTATCTCCACCTTAAAGGCAGTAACGCACCTAACTGCAAGGGGTCGTGGCTGGCGGTGATCACTTACCATCAGGTGACCCAAACGCTCGTTTGGCTTGTCTTTTCCATAAAAAAAACAAAGCCAAATATCAATCTAATAGACCAGTACAAGCTGGAAGTGCACTAATTTGCAAATATAATAATATGTAAGCCTGTACGTAAACAAAATTGTGAAGTGAAGTGATTTAGGGCTTGAGTTTTATCCCGAGTGACCGCCGAACTTGGCTCGCATATACAAAGTGTTTTGTCATAACCACTTTAAATGAAAGCACAGCTTTAACTATTCTATAAAACCTTATACAATTAAAACAAAATAGATTTTTCCAAAAATTAAAAAGTGATTTTTCAAACAAAATTATTCATAAAAGTATCTTTATAAAATAAGACACCATTTGTCAAGACGCACACAGACATCAAAGCGATAACGCCGCACACGCTTAATTCACGAAATTGAATCGTAGGCAATGGCGGCGATGTTGAATTGAGGTATCTTGATTAATTACTTTACGTATGTTTTTGAAATATTTTACCCAATATGCTGTTCCTGTAAGGAACGCAGACGCTTCCACCTAGTATATATAGATCTCCCATTTTTTTGTCAGTAAAATCGAGAACGACGAATTATTTAACTCGGCTCTCATTTTACATTTATGTTTTTGTTGGGATTTCTTCTACTTTAACAAAAAAAAGACAACTGGCCCCAGAAGATATTTATAAAAAATACAGAGACTATAATTACCGGTATAGTGACTAGTAATTTAAGTTTTTTTTAGAATTAAGTTCTTACCTTTACTGCAATTACAATTGCAACTTAATTACATTTAAATTTTGCTATGAATTTTACGTGTCTAGAGTCGCAGAAAAATAAAACAAACAAACGCGAAACATGTTAAGTAACAAAGGAATAGCGTGCGGGACTGATTATTATTAAAATAATCGATATTTAGCATCATTCAAAACACGTAAAAAAAATACTAAGAAAGCAAAAGGTACTATCAACGTAAACAGAAATACAAGATTTTGCAGGTAGGCAGACAAAAAATATTTTTTTATACAATTTTTATGGATATTTTCTAGTAAAACCACAATTTGGAAAGATTTGGACTTTGTATTTACTATTTTATGCCATGGAATAACAATAACTTTGAGATCTTAACATAATTTTAACATGTGTAAAAAAGAAAATAACACAAGTAATAAAAATAAAAAAATAACAAACAGTGAAAGGAACCATGACAAATAAATATTTTTTAATCTTCTATACATTTTTCCACTATTAGAAACTGAGAGTGAATTCTAGCTATCATTGTCAATGACAGAAATAACAAGGCATCTAAATAACCATACATATTATGGTATTGCGCTTCAATTTCATATAATTTAGAACTTCACTTACCAAATTAATTTATATGATAATGATCGTATGGTAAACGTTTTATAAACACTGATTTGATAAAACACAAATTATGTCAATTTCATTAATTTACTACGAACTACTCCAATCGACCAACTCGCATCGGCGCCTGACCGTGACTGAGCGTTAACATGCGCTCGCGATTTTGGAACTTCCGTTATATACTGTGAAATTGTAAATAATACATATATGCACTTAATATTACAAGTGTAATATATATATTTTTAATATTATTGCTTTTTGTACTGCATATTTATAATTTATCTTGAGTAAACACGGCTTAAATAAAAAATAAATATTTTCACTTTACTCCATATTAAAGTGTGCTTGGAAGGTACAGGTAAGGTCAAGGTTTTAATAAATAAAGCCGTCGTGGCGCAGGGGCACAAAGCATGCGATTGTAAACACGACAGGTTGTAGGTTCAATTACCACCTGAGGAAATGAAATATTTATTATTATCATTTCTTCGCTCTGGTAGCGAGGCAAAGCACCTTACGTTACGACACTCAACACGCAATGCCTTCAGAATTTGGAAATAAGGACTAGAGTGTCTTTACAATAGGCTACTAGCTTTTTTCTGCCTACCCTGTTATGTGCGGGATGCAGCGTGTAGTTAATAAAAATAAAAACAAAACTATAATAAACAAGGAAATGCCGCCATAGTAGGCAGTTTCCATTGGTGAATAAGAATTAAAGATCTGGATTATCTGATGAGGAACCATGTTAGATCAGCTCAAATTTAAGAAATAGTTCGATTTCCATTTGAGGGAGTCTTTACAATAAATTATTTACTTTTCCCGCTTCAGTAAGATAAAGAGCGGTAATGACTTTCGTCATTGTAACAAGTAATATCTCGATAATTTTAATTTAAATTTCAATAATAAATCGTGGTACATGGCATGGTATGAAAGGGATTATTAAAGACCACGGCAACGAAGTTGCAAGTGGCCACGTAACGAACTAATTAATTAGAAAAATATTGATGATGCATCACTTCACTCACTTCTTTAACATTTATATTAATTTAAAATTAGTAGTCAGAATAAATAGTAATTGTAGTATATTTAAAAATAAATAATATTATACAAAAATTAAATGAGCAAAAAATAAACTTTATATTACATTAAGAAAACATTTAACATTAAAAATAATAACTGAAATATTTCGAGTAATAAGTTAAATATTTATTATTTCCATTTTCTTCGCTATGGTGTCGAGGCAATGCTCGGCGTTGAGTTCCGTCACTCAATGCCTCCAGAATTTGGCGGAAAATGGGGATCAGAGTGTCTTAACACTAGGTTTCCTCCGCCTAGCCTGCTATAAGCAAAATACAGCGTGACGCCAAAAAAAATAGCAACAGACCATCACAGTAGAAATAATGTTAATAAAATAATTTTGACCAAAAGTCATTGTTTCTTTTACTTATTTTTAGCAGATTTGTGATTGATTTTATAAAAAAATGTGATCTTATATTAATTCACTGTAGTTCAATCAGAAGGATAAAATTATAAAACTGGTCTTATTTCCGTATTTTCAATAACAGCAACAAAAATATTTAATGAACGAGCTATGAAGGAGATATTTAATATTTATTCAAAGTTAATACATGTTACTATCTTTTAAGTTATCCATTATGTCATATTTCCGAATTGTATGAAGGAAGTAGTGATAGGGGTATTTGGTAAAGGGAAAAGAGGCTTTAGCAAAAAGCGCAACGAATGGTGGAATGACGAAGTGCAAGATGCTGTAGAAAGAAAGAGGAAAGCAGGATTATAAAGCCTCAGGTAAGGATAAAAGTGTGAGACAGATAAAAAGAAAGAGTATAAACAAACTGCAAAATCACCAAATGAAAGTACTTATAATGATGAAGTATCAGAGAATGAAAGAGATGAAAGGTTAACGAACAACTTCAGATAAAACACAAAGCTTTTCTTGCAAAAAAGTTAGTGTTTTTCGAGGTTGCTTACTAACCTGTAGAATGAAAGGGGTGTTTTCAAAGCCAGTGAAATTTTAATAGAATAAGCACACGTTTTGCAACGACGGGCATATAGAAGGAGATGTATGTATTTTACAAGGAGGTATATGAATGTGATGACGCCTCAGTCTCAAGTAACAGCGAAATGCTGAATCTTGATGTAGCTGATGACGAAATCAGTATAAAAGAAGTTGAGTGTGCAATACGAAGTCTGAAATGTGGTAAGGGAGCGAGAGAAGATGGAGTTACTGCCGAGATGAAAACACATTATCAAAGATACTGGAGGAAGGTCACGTAAAAAGTATGAAGACCGCCCGAAGACAGTGGACTAGGCGAAAGAGGTGTGCAGAGACTGTAGCGTTTGGCGCTCCATTCTCTCTGACTACCCTGCTAGAAATACAGCGTGAAGCTAATTTAGTTTTGATTTTACACACTGGCGCCAGGTGTTATTTGATTTTGGTTACTCTCTGTTCACTGTAGGTCCACTTTCTGACTTGAGTCTTGAGATTTTCTGCATAATGCATTCTTATATTATAATTTGAGGCCAGTCGTAGCGCAGCGGCACGAGGTGTGACTGCAAAATCGACTGGTTGTGGGTTCGATTCCCACTCGAGGAGATGAAATATTTACTTAAATTTATATTTCCATTTCTTCGCTCTGGTGTCGAGGCTAAGCGCGGCGTTGAGTTCTGCCCCTCAACACGCAATACCTCCAGAATTCGGCAGAAAGTGGGGAACGGAGTGTCTTAACACTAAGTTCCCTCTGCCTACCCTGCTGTGTGCGGGATACAGCGTGAAGCTGATTTATTTTTTTTATATTATAAATTCATATATTATAAATGCACGACATAAAATGCAACCCGTCCTGCGTAGTCAGTGACGCATAAGACGACAGACACTGTTGAATTTCCTGCTTTTGTCAATAATTTGGCGGACGTGGTTAAATATTATTGTTCCCTCGTTGCTTTTCTTTTAACAAAGCCTGGTTGCCTTTCAACTCAGTTGAGCTGGTGGCAGCCAGGCTTTTAGAAGTTATTTTGACTTCAAGGCCACTATCGCCTCTTTAGTCGGTTGTCCATCGGGTGTGGTTTTACTACCATTCCTTGGTTGCCAGAGCCTTGTCTAGTATCAAGCAGGGAGTACCACGGTGCTTTTGTACAAGAATGGATTGAATATTATTAATAATTCTGATTTGATTTAATTTCAATAAGATAAATATTTTAGCCATGTCGATAAGAAATATATAAACATTATGAATCGATATCTATTCATTTCATTGATATAATTTTAGATAGATAAACAAATAAACTGATAAATATAGTCAATTACCTATTTGTTTGTGTTAATATTAAATTTGACCTTTCCTATTGCTTAGAAAATTAATTGTAAAATTTTACGTCACGGTCATGACGATTTCTTTCATACTCATGAACCATTTTGTGCGTGGTCTTCTCCTTATACCACAGACACTATGGTTACGTATGTTAACCGTGATCTCCTACTTCTTCTATCATGTCTACATTTTGTTATATGTATTAAAACTATTACGATCAAAGCATGGAACTATGTATATATTTCATGTTTTTTAAACATATATAATATAAAAATATAATATATTTTGAAGAATTGTATAAACGATAAACACATTATGCTCAAAAAGCCTTGATACGTATTGTGTTACTGACCCTGGTAATGATTTTTGTCCATTTGTGAGATCTATCTTTTTTTAAGTTCGTGTGTTGATTCTGACAGGGGCACAAAGTGTGACTGTAAAATCGACTGGTTGTGGGTTCGATCCCCACTCGAGGAAATGAAATATTTATTTACATTTACATATTTTCATTTCTTCTCTCTGGTATCGAGGCAAAGCGCGGCGTTGAGTTCCGCCACTCAACACGCAATGCCTCCAGAACTCAGCGGAAAGAGGGGTTCGGGGTGTCTAGACTACACTAGGTTCCTTCTGCCTACCCTGCTGTGTGCGGAATATACATACGTGAAGCTGATTATTATTTTTTTATTTTAACTTTGATTCCGAACGTAAATAATGACTTACCGTCTAGAAGATGATCCTCGTAAGTCGTATCTAATATAAAGATACAAATGTATTTCTAAGTTTAGTTTCTATAGCGTTTGGCACTCCATTCTCTCTGATTACCCTGTTAGGGATACTGCATGAAGTAAGTAAGTTAAGTATAAATAAATAAAATAAATTTAGTTTATGTTGCTAAGTCTAGATTTAGTATCCAACTACTGCCGCTAGCAGCATTATTATCTTACTTAAAATATGACAAGTATTTTATAAAAAAATATAAGAACTAGTACTCTACATTCATTGAGGTCTAAACAAGGGCATGTTTACTAGCTATAACAATCTAAGCGCGGTTCGCTGGATACAAAAGAAATAGTCGAAGGTAACTCCGAGGTCTTTTAATGTTGATACTTCAGAACATAATAAAAGTTTTATTGTAATTTTTTACATTAGATATGTATTAGATGGTTTTCTATTTAACTTAATAGCAATGTCTGTAATATGAATGAATTATGTAAAAAAAATTAAATTAAATCAGCTTCACGCTGTATCCCGCACACAGCAGGGTAGGCAGAGGGAACCTAGTGTTAAGACACTCCGTTCCCCACTTTCTGCCGATTTCTGGCATTGCGTATTGAGTGGCAGAACTCAACGCCGCGCTTAACCTCGACACCAGAGCGAAGAAATGGAAATATAAATTTAAGTAAATATTTCATCTCCTCGAGTGGGGATCGAACCCACAACCAGTCG
>DWQW01013225.1:0-10352 GCA_018249695.1 Heliconius erato demophoon | reverse complement strand
AGAAGATGGACAAAGTCGCTATGTGATTTTAACAAATGAAGAATCTGTTTTAAATTCAGGTGTTGCCATTGTAACAAAGCAAAATCATGATGGGACAATATCATTAACTACCTTAAAAGGTAGTATTAACATCTTAGATTTGTTTAGTTATAAAAAAACATATCTTGGTTAAAAACAGCTTTCTTAAATGATCATCCAATAGTATTGTTATTATACATAGTTATTAAAAGAAACTACTGACAGACATACCACATGTATTTACTGTGAAATGCATTGTATTAAGTAACAAATCGCATATTGATATGAAAAACGTCACTATACAAAAAATTGTGTTTTTCTGTTAGAGATGCTATCTCATAGACATAATGTCACTAGGAAAAACAAAATTTTTCATATAGTGATGGTCTTCTTATCAATGTACGAAATATGGTGTGAAAATCAAATCAGCTTCACACTGTATCCACCATACAGCAGGGTAGGCAGAGGAAACCTAGTGGTAAGACACTATACAACACTTTCTACCAAAACTTTTGATGTATTGCATTTTGAGTGGCAGAACTCAATGCTGAGGTTTTTTACCTTGTTGCCAAAGTAAAGAAATGAAAATATTATTAAATAATAATTCAAGTCTTCGAGTGTGGATCAAAGCTATTACATATTACAGTCACACCCACATGCCCCTATCTCAAAACAACCTCAGCGTATTTAATATTATAATATTACATTATTTTAGATTCACAGACTGTTGCAAACACAAATGATAAAACTGAGAGTGAAAACACTATACCTATAGAGACTGCCCAGGAAACAGAGCCTGACAAGAGCCAAGAGGAAATCTATAGTTGCAACACATGTGGTGTATCATTTACATCTGTACTGGAACACATACAGAATTATCATAATAACCAAGATGTTGTAGTTGAGGTTTAAATTTCTTTTTTATATTAATATCTTTCACACTGTATTTAATACATTAGGGTGGACTTTTTCTGTCCACCCTAATGTATTAAATACAGTGTGAAAGATCTCCAATAATCTCCGAACTCCAATTTCTTCCTAATTTACGAGATATTATGTGATATTTGGCAGAACTCAACCCCACACTTTCTAAAGAATTGAATGTTTATACACAAAATTTTCTCTTTTTCTTACCTTACTTTATGAAGAAAAAGCTTATAAACAAACATTATATAAGAAAGGCCTTGAGGCCACGTGCAGCACAGTATCTGATTGCTTAAGGTAATGTACATTTTATACACATTTTTTGTATCCTTTTTTTTTCTTTCATTGACTTTCAGGAACCTTTAGAAGACAATAATAGCAGTACTGTAGAATATGAACAGATTGCAACCGAAGAAGTGTCAGATAAACAAACTTCTAGAAGAATGATCACAGAAACTGGAGATATAATAGAAACACCTTTGATTGAAGAAGATACAACTAATGATGGTAATAAAACATGCATAAGTTTAAATATTTTTATAATAAATACAACTAAACTAATTGTTTATGTTCCCCATTCTGGTAAGAAGAGCCTATAAGTGTGATGTACAATGTAAAATATTTTTATTTTTTTGTACTTTTTTGAAGTTCTTGTATTAATTGTATGTTACGTTGGCTTGCCTGATAAATAAATAAATAAGAAAACTGAGTGCTGCGTCTAGTTTCGTCACTCAACACTCGGGCAGTGCCTGAAGAATGGAGTGTTTAATGGTTCTCTCTGCCTGCTATATGCGGGCTTCCCGTATGAATTTTCTTATTTTAAACTAAAAATATAATTACATTATAAAAATATAAACAATTTCACGTTTTTGTTTACCCATAAAAGTATTTTTTTTAAATATTCTATAAAATATTTTAGCGTCAAATAAAACTATGAAATTTTTGATTCCAATAAAAGATGAAACTCAAGATAAAAAATTGCGCACCGTCACTAAGCGATATGTACAAATCGATAAGTTTTGTAACAGTATAATTAAGGATATTAAACCAAACAATGGTAAGACATTTTTATTTTTATTTTTAAGGTTGTGGTCTGAGGGAACCTAGTATCAAAATATTCTACTCTCCACTTTCGGAGATTACATGTTATGTGGCGGAACTTAACGCCTCGTTTTGTCTTAACAGAGCGGAAAAATACATTACGCTGTATCCCGCACACAGCAGGGTAGGCAGAGAGAACCTAGTGTTAAGACACTCCGTTCCCTGGGTTCTCATAGGAAATCGAACCAACAATCGTTGTACTTTACAGTCACGTGTTGTTCTACGCAAAATGATATTTACTGTGAGATACACTTCATAATGTAAATCACGCTTATCTATATCTATATATATAATAAATTTGTAACTGATCGCTGTCTGTATATGGAAGATATATGAAAAAATCGTGAGCAGTTATCAAAGTAATGGACTCCGAAACACAATTTTTTACAATTTTTGTCTATTTGATTAAACACGAAAGTAATTCAGATCAGTAAACAAATAATTCTGTAGCTTAAGCGGGTGAAGCGGTGAGCATGTCGTTATTATTTAATATATTAAAAATATTTTTTATTAATTATATTTATTTTCAAGTAAAATAGAATGACAATAATTATAAGATTTTTCTTATGACGCATAAGACAACAAAAATATTTAATACCACCTTGTGAGAACCCACAACCGTTCATACAGTTGGACGATGTCTTACAACGTCGCACTACAGCGGCCTCATTAATTTAAAAATATTTTATTTCAGAAAAAGAAGGACCATACCATAAAGTGGTTATAAAAGAAATGCAAACATTAGACGGTGATAAAATGAAAGTGTACAATTGTATGTCGTGTAATGTGTATGTGTCGAGTCTGTCCGAGTTCAATCAACATCCTTGTAAAATTTGTAAGTTTTAGTAATATTGTTGCTTATTAATAAAATGCTTGTGTTGTGACTGCAAAACCGACTGGTTGTTGGTGCGATCCCCACTCGAGGAGATGAAATATTTACTTAAATTTATATTTCCATTTCTTCGCTCTGGGGTCGAGGCTAAGCGCGGCGTTGAGTTCTGCCACTCAACACGCAATGCTTCCAGAATTCGGCAGAAAGCGGGGAACGGAGTGTCTTAACACTAGGTTCCCTCTGCCTACCCTGCTGTGTGCGGGATACAGCGTGAAGCTAATTTTTTAATTTATTAAGAAAATGCTTGTGTTGTGAATTTTGCGGTTGTGGGTTCGATCGTGCTGAGTGTCGGAGCTCAACGCCGCGCTTTGCCTCGGCACCAGAGCGAAGAAATGAAAATATTCTATATAATATAGTGAGAATCGAACACACAACCAGTCGCGTTTACTGCCTTGCCTTTCTAGATTTTAATGTGTGATTTTAATTATCATACTCGTTTCAGTGAAATACCCGTGTTCCCAATGTCCCGTAGCCTACGAAAATTCAAAGTCACTATGTGCACATATGAAAGTGCATAAAACAAGAATAGGTATATGTTTTGCTTATTATTTTAATATAATAAATTATACGATTTCTATATTTATAATTTTAGTTAATATTTAGAATTGTTTTGTTAGATTCATTGGTGAAAAGTGAAAAGATTTGAAATAAAACAATAAAATGTAAAGAGAAATAAAAGTTTATTTTATATTTTTAATTATCACTTATTATTTTATCGAATTAAATTCATACTTTAATTTTTTTTTTATAGAATTTGGCTTAGATACTACCTATACAAGGCCACCGCCGGAGAAGTTTGAATGTGAGACATGCAACACAGTATTCCTTACAAGCAAATCATTGAAACTGCACAAGAGGATGCATGATCCTGTCAAGTATATATATATTTTTAAACATTTTTAAAGTGTTATTCCACACTTAGGAAAGATTTTTTTATACGTTGTCTTAAGAAGTATTTATTAAGAAAACGTATAAAAAATCCCGCTACGTTAATTTTTTTATACGTTTTCTTAATAAGTATATATATCTTTTGATTTATATATTTTTAGCTTTATCCGTATTTCGCATATAGCAGAGTAGGCAGAGGGAACCTAGTGTTAAGATACTTCGTTCCCCACATTTAAATTTTAAATTAATTTTTTTACGTGTTGAGTGGCGGAACTCTACATCGAGCATTTATAGATAATATACATTAATATATATTTGTTTTTTTTAGGCATCGCCCCATAGAACCTCCAGTAGAAACATGTGACGGCACAGCAGGCAGCAACGACAAATTCTTATGTTCAATATGTCATAAACTAATACCCATAGACTACAGAACTATACATCAGAATTCTCATAAAACAAACAACACCACTATAAATTGTGATATATGCAACAAGAAATTTGTGTCTAAGGAATTTTTAGATATGCATATGAGTGTACATAATTTGGATAAGGTAATCTGTGACATTTGATTACTAGTTAAAGTGTGTGTGTGTGTTAAGTATTTTTTTTTGGTTTTACATTGTCTTGTATGAAGCAGAGTTGACAGAGGGAACCTACTAAGACATTCCGTTACCCACTTTTCGCTCAATTTTCAATATATTGTGTGTTCAGTGACAGAACCCAATGCCGTGTTTTGTCTAGTACGAAAATAATTTATTCCCGCGAGTGGGAACTGAAACATACTCTGGATTTAATGTTCGACAAATTGGTATATACTTTGACTTAGTGTTCGATAATATTTTAAGGTTTTTTATATTACATTTTTGATATATATTTTAGGTAATGATCGGCAAACAAGATAAATCTCTTCCATACACATGTCTCTACTGTAATAGGAAATTTGCGAGACCGCACGAAAAAGTCAAACACGAAAGGATACATACAGGTATGGTTTTGTATATCATTTATTATTAATATGTAACCATTTACTATTATAATGACAAATATTTTGTAAAGTTGGGCTAAGCAAGAAAATTTCTTATTTTTAAAAGTAATTTCCTTTTACTTTGTTAGTATGTGGATAGTATCAAATTTTTAAAAATGAAATTATTTAATAAATAGCATTTTCTATTGCCAAATGAGTATTATTAGTAACAGTGATTAGGTAGCAAATATTTGTAAAAATCGGCCTGCGAAGAAGCCCAAAATAAAAAATAGATAATATTGTGAGAGAATTAAAAAGCATAATAATAAAGTGTAGTGTCCGGTCGCAGGCGAGAAGCCGCACTCGTGCGGCATCTGCGGCAAGTCGTTCCGCGTGTCGTACTGCCTCACGCTGCACATGCGCACGCACACGGGCGCGCGCCCCTACGCCTGCGCGCAGTGCGGCAAGAGGTACGTCATACATGCCCTTCAGGGTGTCCATGCTTTTTACGTGACCTTCCTACAGTATCATTGATACTGTTTTTTCGAAGGTCAACCGAGGTCTCCCCTTGCAATTCTTATCACTTCCTCTTCCTTCATCATTTTTTCCATTCTTTTATGACTCATTCATTGACTCATTCATTTTCGCTAGTACCTGTCGCTCCACATATCCTACGAAACGATCGCATGTCCACAGAATTCATCTTTCTGTTATTGTTCTTCTGTAATAAAAAAAATAGAAATATATATATTATGCAAAAAAAGTGGAAAAGTAATATAACAATGCAAGGCGTTAGACATTACCTATAAGTGACTCAAAAGTAACCATGCAAATTATTAAGAAACATAATATTATAAATATTCAGTGCAAGTTCATGAGATATTCGTGATTTACCATTAATTGAAGCCAAAAGTCGTACAATTTTTACATCTTACACTAAAAACACTCACTCAAAATAACTTGCGTTAATAAATAATTTAATATTTTCATTTCCTGCTCTGGTGCAGAGTACAGGCTCGGTAACAAAATAAAGCGCGGCGTAAAGTTCCGCTACAGAGCTGGAATGTTTTGAAATGAAATGTCTTTTCCGTAGAGAGTGGAGAGCTTTGCTAAATAATAGAGCGCGTAAGTAGTGTTAAAGCACAAGGTCAAAGAGTTTTGAATATATTTTATTATAACCGATTATAAATAAAATATCTTGTTTTATTTTACTAATTTTTGTTATTGTTGTACAGGTTCAAAGCACACAGTGTATACAACCACCACTTGTTAACTCATTCGGAAGTTCGCGCGTACAAATGTCCGTTTTGTCCCAAAGCATTCAAGACCTCAGTGCAGCTTGCAGGTCATAAATTTTCGCATACTAAACCATTCTCCTGTCAACAGTGTAATAGGTGAGAATGAATATATATTTTTTTGACAATACCTTTCCCCTAGTGGGAATTGGACCTGCATCCATCACGTTCACGGTCAGTGCTGTGCGTCTGCACCGTATTTTTTGTAATAAAAATTCTTGATGGAAGTCAATTTGATCCTCACTAAAATGTTACTTGTAACTATATATGTATTTCCCCACTTATTAAAAAAACTTTGTAGAAATTCGATTAATTGGACTAGTAACTAGGTCCTCGATGAAGACCAAATCCAGATCTCTGTTATACAAATTTGTGATTATTCCAATAATACGAGAAACTAGGTATATGCCTAAGGGCAAACGTAGGATTTGATTAAGACCAGACTGAAAAAATCTGGGATGTATACTAAAATTGTCAAATGTTTTGAAAAGAAACTTAAATGTTTGTACTTTTCTTTATTTTATTAATTGTACATTATTATTTTTAAACGATTTCTCCATACATTCGATTATCCGGATATCCGGTCAATCGAGTTTCTACAGTAGTTTTCCATTTACATTTGAACATATGTATGAACGGTAATATGATCCATCAGGCCGTTCGCATCGCTGTACGCAGTTCGTATGCACATGGAAGTGCACACAAGGCAGAATAATTTGAAATTTTCCTGCACACTTTGCGGGGCGAGCTACGCGCGCGCCTTCGCTCTCAAGGACCACGTGAAGCAAGTCCATAAGCAGGATGTTGATAGTAATGATTTGGTAAGCGATTCAAATATATATCGTCGTCGTCGAAAGTGTGAAAAAAAGTTGACCCATTTTGATTTCCTTTATTAGAGAATATATAATTAATTAATTATCAATTTTTGAAGTCGTGCAAAGTTTTGTTACGCTGGAACTTAATATTATATTAATAATATTATATTAAAAAATAATATCACCATATACGTACATTGTAGGTTTTGTGAACGAGATATGCTAAGGCTAAAAACTAATCTCTCCGCCTCTCCCCCTGTCCTCTATCTTAACACTAGATTCCCTCTAGCCTACTCAGCTGTGTGCGGGATACAGCATGACGCTAAAAAATTATTAATTTATTTAATGTAATAGATTTTTTTCAAATATCTAAATAAAATGTTTAAAGATAGTGTGTTTTTCCTAGGCGTCACTGAAAGAAGAAAGCTGGATGGTACAAGAGAATACGGACGGATCTGATAGTCTCAAAAAAGAATTGCCACCAGAAGAGGTCAGTATAAACGAAGGTAATCAGCTACTACAGCAAGATTTGCCTGCTTATTTTTAAAGTGGCGCAGTGAGACACCCTCTGACCGTAAACGTAATGGTAGTGGGTTCATTCACCACTCGGAGGAATGATTATGTATAATTTGAATTAATTTTCCCGCTCTAGTAGACGGCGTTGAGTTTGGTGTTTTGCCGCTCAATACGGAATATCTCTTATATTTTGGTGGAAAGTGGAGAACGGAGTGTCTCAAGACTACGTTTACCCTTTGCTTACTCTGTTATGCGGGTAAAAGCATAAAACTGATTTCTCTTTTTTTAGGTAGGTCTTAGGGCATTGGTATTTGATCTACTATACAATTTTTTTAATTTAGATGTAAATCTATATTAATGTAAGAAAAGCGAAAGTTTGTTTTTTTTTTCTTAAAACGCTAAAATTTCTGGAATTAATGGTTGGGTTTACTTTTTTGTTTTGTATGAAAGCTACACTCCTCAGGAGTGATATAGTCCATATAACCTTACGATTTACGATGTAATTCTTTATTAGTTATAAATAACGATATAATAATAATTATTATTAACGCCATCGAATTACTTTAACTTCGGGCGCTGCTGAAATAGTTAAATATATGTAAGTACATTGCAATATAAAAACATTCAATTTCATTAGTTCTATAATGAAACTTCTAGAGAACAAAAAAAGTACAAGTTCAAGAACATCTTCAGTTAATTTTTGGCAAATTTAATAAATTAAAAAATGTCCGCTAGGTGATCTCGCCATTAGTCAGGCGCCAGTATTAAAATGAAAACTATAGAAACACATTTGTCTGAACATTCACGACACGACACCGCTCAACGGCGACAAAACGCGTCGCGACACGGCACGACATGCAAATATGTCCCTAACCATACTGAATGTATGAAACCGATTAGCTTCTGGCGTGTCGCGTCACGCCACGACATGTAAATGCGAAGGAAAAAATAAGAGGTACTTATAAGTACCGCTTATAATTACCTCTTATATTTTATAGATTAGATCTCAGCTCGATTGACGGCCGCAAGCATAGATTCGATAACCTGAACTTTCAAAAATTACAGGTGAGGTTCTATTCCTACTCGCAAACGAAGGTTATGTGCTCTTTGGCGTTGTTTCATTTGGTGAAAATTGGTTGATTATTTTTTGATTTAGTCTGAATGATGATAACAAGTTTTTCATAAATGAATGCATTGCCAGATTTTACCTTTTGAAAAAGCGGAATTTAAAACGATTTAAGTAAAAAATCGGGACTTTTTCGCCAAAGGCGGCAAATGGAAGAAATTGAAATAGTAGTACTTTTCATTACTTATCTGTTAATTATATAATAGATAGCAATATAAAAAAACGTAGTGAAAAAAATAATTATATTTATAACTATACCTGTTTGGTTTGCTCTGTACCTAAGGCAGTTTTTTGTTCAGTCTATATGTCTGAAATTGTAACTGACGTATTAAAAAATTAAAGTAATTAAAAAAGGTTTCTCACGCATGGAATAATCCACGAAAAGCAGGACCGTGCCTAATTGAACTGAAACTATCAGAATATCCAATAATCTGTATAATAATCCAAAATTTGAGGCCAGGCGTGGCGCAGCGGCACGGAGTGTGACTGTAAAACCGACTGGTTGTGGGTTCGATCCCCACTCGAGGAGATGAAATATTTACTTAAATGTATATTTCCATTTCTTCGCTCTGGTGTCGAGACTAAGCGTGGCGTTGAGTTCTGCCACTCAACACGCAATGCCTCCAGAATTCGGCAGAAAATGGAGAACGGAGTGTTTAACACTAGGTTCCCTCTGCCTACCCTGCTGTGTAGCGGGATACAGTGTGAAGCTGATATAAAAATCTGTGCCCGTACACCATTAAATGTTTACCTAATGCACAAAATGTTTAATACTATTTTATAGCTTTTTATCTGAAATAACGACAAATATTTTTTTTGTCTGTAACCCTTACAGTAAAGGAGTTACGGCAAGTTTAGTTTCTCGATATCTATTAAAGATATCTTAATGAAATTTAAATTGAATATGACCATCAATAGGCTTATTAATTATTATATATTTTTAACACATTTATAAGTTGTAAAAAAAATAATAGTTTCAGTTAGTTAAGAGTTCTCTTAAAATATTTCATCAATTACTTTATCAACCTTCTTAGTCTCTGATCAGTCTCCTTATTAACATGGCAAGAAATCTCATGACTTTATTTTGTCACCTCCAAACTGTAATCCCACGTGTAACAGGGCCGGCAGAACAAGGTGGCGTGTTAAGACACTCAGCTCTCCACTTACCGCAGTATTTTGGAGGCATTGCGTGTTGAGTGGCAGAACTCAACGCCGCTGTTTGCCTCGACACTAGAGCGAAGAACTGAAAATATATTAAATAAATATATAATTTCCTCGAGTGGGCATCGAATCCACAACCAGTCACATTAACAGTCGCATGTTGTGCATGCTTGATTAAACAATAAACAATAAGTGTGTTTTTGCTTTATCCAGCATTAATTGAGGAAGAACGGAACGTTTTAACTAACCAAAAGCCGCCAAATCTCAAGGCACTGTGTCATGATTGGTGAAAATAATTAATTTCTTCGATTAGGGATCGAACCATCGACCATTGCATTTGCTTTCTGTACCAGACAGAGGCTGACGCGACGATTACGTAACCAACACCTACAGTATTGTCTACGAGTCATGGCCGCCCTAAAGTTAGGCTTTCTGAACTTGCATGTTGTTCACTCGGGAAGAAAATAATAAAAAAGTAAGAACACTCCTGAAATAAAATTTACCAATCTATCTACACTACACACACAGGGGCGGCCACGACTTGTTCACCGTACTGTATATATAATTATTATTTTAACGTATAAATATAATAGTTTTACATATTTTATAACATTATCGTCTTTTCTTTTCAGATGAATGAACTGGGTAT
>DWQW01013224.1:0-10352 GCA_018249695.1 Heliconius erato demophoon | reverse complement strand
TTGATTTCTGACACATTTATGTCATGTTTGACAAATGACAGTTGACAAGTCATAACAAATACGGTCGATACTTATATTTTGAACAAAACAGATTTTTCTCAATAATTTTTAGTAATTTCAAGGATTTATATAAAAAATATGGCTGTTGAACGGGCAAAAGTTAATGCTGCTGTAGTACCAAAGAAATCCAGATTAGAAATGAATGTACGCCAACTTCTAAACAAATGTGAAAAAATGGCAAAAGAGGAGCCCATCGATGCAAACTGCAGACTTCATCAATATGTGAAATCTTTGAATGAAATGATCGCTGAACTAAAAGCTGCAAATGAGTAAGAATTTATTTTATGGAATCTTATTATTAATTTTAAAATCAGTTATTGTTTAGTTGTAAAGTTATTGTAATAAATTGGATATTTATTTCCAGAAAACCAACAAAAGATGTTTTAGCTGAGTACATTAAAAGAGGAGCTTTCCTTAAAGGCCTTATTCAAACAGTTAGCCTCAACAGCCCAATGGAAAAGGTTTTAATTAATAATCTTTTAAATATAGATAATATAAACCGAAAACTGCATTCAGTTTTGCAACTCAGCAACCATTGTCTCAAATTCAGGTGTAATTAAGAAAGCAGAGTTTTATTATTAGGTACTCTTTGCTGAAAACCAATGTTGGTATCTACATATTAACACCACCGCAGCTACAGATTAGGCAATTTTTAAGTGCAGATTGGGTTGAGTTAGAAACTTTTAAATTAAAAAATAACTTAAAAGTTTCTAACCTAACTAATCATAAAATTGTTTCTATAAAAGTAAACATTTTTATAACAATAAAATCACTATTAGTATTTTAGTAAATTCTAACATTATGCTTATTTAATTATTTTAGCTGGAAGCAGTACAACAGTTATCTCACGGAGCAGCCACAACAAACTCTGAAGATGGTTCAGCTCAAGAAATACACCAAAAGACTGTTGCAAAATATGGTGTTGAGTTGAGATCTGAATTATTTGAATTAGGTTGTCATTCTTTTTTTTATGTTATTTATAAAGCTTACTAATTTTAAGCTTATTACTTAACAAATAGTAATAATTATTTCCTGTATCATTATAATCCACTTATCAATATAATTTATAGTAACTTCCTGCTGTATCCAACATAAAGCAGGGTAAGCAGGAGGAACCTAGTGTTAAGACACAGTTTTCTGAACAAAGACACTGCATTCATGTTGATTGGTGGGACACAATGCCACCAGAGCATAGAAATAAAAATAATTTATGTGATAACTGTTATTAGATGCTGTAACGCAGCGCAATGATATTGTCAATTCTTGTATATTAAAAAAATATATATTGTGATACTAATATTACAGATGACAGTGATAATGCTCTAAGACAGCGAAATATAATCAAAGCTGCAAACTTCACAAGTAACAGTACCAGCCAAGAGGACATTGACTCCCTTTTGAAATATCATCAAAATATGCAAGAAAAAGTTGCTGAAAACATGGTCATGTTAACGAAGAGCTTAAAAGAACAGTCTCAAATTGCCAGCACAATTATAAAAGGGGACACTGAAGTAATTAAAAATATATTTTTTTATTTTTTTTTAGCTGTACAATGTATTTCAAATATAGAGAGAGATGGAAGTTGAAAGTAAACTTTATGATGCTCAGAAGAAATCTTCAATTAATGGTTGATTGATAATTCACAATGATACATTATTTTCCTTGTACACTTCCTTTAGTCTTCGATATTTACTCCATGTCCAAACTGTGACAATATTAATCATAGGAATTAGCTTCACGCTGTATCCCGCATACAACAGAGTAGACACAGGGAACCTAGTGTTAAGACTCCGTTCCCCACTTTCTGCCTAGTTCTGAAGACATTGCATGTTGAGTGGCAGAACTCTATGCCGCACTTTAACTCAATACCAGAGCAAAGAAATGAAAATATAAATGTAAATAAATATTTCCTCGAATAGGGATTGAACCCACAACTAGCCGATTTTACAATCACACTTTGTGCCCCTACGCCACGTCTGGCCTGAATATACAATATTAATGCAGTACAAAAACTCATTGTGTAGATAGAGTTGTGCAAACCTATAAGATATTATTGTAACAACTTTTATTAATGAATTACAGGCATTAAAGAAATCATCGGACTTGACAGACAGAAATATAATTTCTCTGAAATCTGAATCTGAAAGGCTTCAAGAGCACAGTCGTAGTGCTTGGAAGTGTTGGTTATGGCTGATGCTGGCTGTCGTCATGGCAATATTTATAAGTGAGTATTTTACGCGTTTTCAAGCACTCTATAGCCCACACGTGATAGAGCACGCAGCGGGAACCTGGGAACCTAGTGTTAAAAGACTCCATTCCCATTAAAACACTTCCATTCCCTACTTTCCCCGAATTCTCGAGGCATTGCTCTTGAGGCACGTGTATTTTATACCTTTTATGTCGACTTGAGATAGTCGCGGCACAGCAACAAAGTGTCTAAGTGTAAATGTGATGATTATGGGTTGAATTCCTACTCAGAAAGAAATATTTCCATTTTCTCACTCTTGTAACAAGACAAAGTGTGTAATAAAATAATGAACTTTCATTATAAATTTAATATTTGGCTTCATTTCTTAATGAAAAATAATTGTTATTAATATACATACCTCAAATTGACTGATAAAAAATAACTATTGATTGACCTTGTTTGGGGGACTTTGAAATAAATTCAAATCCTTTTTAATGTGTACGAAATATTTGTTTAAAAAAGAAAATTGTTCTTTGTTAAATGACATGAGACTAAGGCCATTTTGGCACAGTGGGTAACCATCTAATTTTAAACCGATGACTGTGAGGTACCTTGATTATGAAGAATACGTGTAAAAATTTTGAACGTAGGGGTATTTTTATACATTTTCTTAATAAGTATTTTTCTTTCCTAAGTGTGGAATAACACTTTAAAACTGTTAAAAAGGATTATGTGGTTTTTTTTATTTTCCCCATTCTAGCAGTACAGAGCGTAACGTTAAGTCTTAATAATGTCTTTCTAAATTTATTAATCATCCATCAATGTAATGAAATATATATTTATAGTTATATGTAATTTTTAATTTCAGATATGGTTTTGTTTATGAAAGTTATGAAGAAGCGAAAATATGACACTTAAATACTATTTATATTGCAAGTTTAAAAATATATATTATGCATAAGGTTAGTTATTTAATTTATTATTTATTAATATAACTGTGTAATTATTAAATATTATGAATATTCTCAATTTATGTATGTAAATATTTGTTATAATAAAAATATAATAAATTATATCTTACATAATTGATTTATTTTACTGCCTATTATTACCAAAATATTTTATATCAGGATTTTATAATTAGAAAATTGTAAATAATAACATTGATACTAAAAAGATATTTTTTTGATTTATAAAAAAAATTAATAAATGTTTCCCCAGAGATATTTTAAATCGTAATTAATAAAGATCCATATATAAATTAAATAATCTATGCTAATATAATAAAACGGAAATTTGTTTGTTTGTTTAAACGCTAAGATCTTTTTGAATGCATCATTTGCATGAAAGCTGTATTCTTCAGGAGTGCTATAGGCTATATAATATTACGCTGTAAGTCTTAGTTAGCTTTAAATAACGAAAAAACAATAATAACGAACGCCATCAAATTGCTTTAGCGCGCGTGCTGTAAAAATAATTAATATAATAATTAATATATTTTTGTCACACATGTATGTGTGACAAAAATATTCAATTTTATTAGTTCTAAAAAAAAGTCCAAAACACCATACATCTTTATCTTCTAAATAATCGACAATAAGGCATTTTATAACAAAAAAAATATTGAAAATTGTAAGGTGATAGTGATATTTTATCGATTTTTATTTCACATTTATATTGAAACTTTCGAGCGAAAGTTATTTTCTCATCAATGAAATTTAATGAAGATAAACTTCGGCTTGTATAGCGTGTAATTTGTACGTATATTTTTCTAGAAAAGGTAAAATTAAAATAATTCAACGCTCTGTTTACGGCCGCTATCCTAGGTTCGAGTCCCGTGGTAGGTGCACTTGCCGCCGATGACGTCCCATCCTACAGCCACGTAGTGTTCACGATTGAAAGTATCAATCTCTTTCCAAATGTTGCATAATAAAAGTATTATAGGTGACATGCGGGCGAAGCCGTGTGTGGACCGCTAGTAAATGATTATAATCACCAGTGAAGGGGGAGACAGGTTCGATGGAGTAAGATATAAGCCCTTGCCACACAATATCATAAGGACAATAAATTAAATTTCACAATCAATCACATTTCAAAATATGATAACATGTATATTACCACGGAATCTATACATTAACACGGAAAGTAAAAATTTGTACATATTTTTACAAAAAATGTGCGGGAGTATCAAATTTGGCATACTTATAGTATATATAGAGGAGTGCAGAATGCTAACATTTTTTAAATATAATTAATAAGAAATAAATTAAAATAAAAAAATGGAACATACACTACCATATGTTTACCACAGTATTATGAGTCAATTGGTTATCTCGTATATTATTCATTAACAATATCGGAACTGCTGTTTTAAGTTAATTATATACAGCCTTACATTGTATCACACATAGCAGAGTAGGCAGAGGGAACCTAGTGTTCAGACACTCCGTTATTTCCCATTTTCCACCGATTTCTGGAGGCATTGCGTGTTGAATGGCGGAACTCAACGCTGCTTTTTACCTTGACACCAGAGAGATTTCATTTCCTCAAGTAGGAGTCGAACTCACAAAAAGTCGCGCTTGCAGTCACACACTTGTGCCTAACGACGTCAGTAATTGCTAACTATAAAATTGCAAAATAAACACACACAGGAAACTAGGAAAGAGTATTTTAAAAAAAACATGAAATTCGCGCGGCATAATTAACAGATAACATCTAAAATATATCAATTACTTACACACTTTAGGCTATTTAAATAAAAAAAAGGATTTATTTCAATAAAAAAAAATAAAATTTCGTATATATTTATATTTCACTACTAGCATTTAATAGTTACATAGAGTATCTACGTATGTAGGTATCTATAATGAACATACCAATTCCAATATTGGTCCGTTGGTCGTAGCGCATTCAAATCTTCATAATTACAAAGCCAACTAAGTTCTACAATTCAATTGCATTTATATAAAAATAGGTTTTTTGTTTATTTGGATATACTAAGCGTGAATAAGTTGATAAAAATAAAAGTTAGATACATTTTTTTTATTTCAATTAAGTAAGTATATAATTATAATTTAAATTAGTTACTTTTAAGTAACATAGCTTCACGCTGTACACATATGTTGTGGTATGCAGAGGGAACCTAATGTTAGAACAGCCTTCCGATGGTAGCTTCCTGTAATGACTGACAATTTTGATATTTCTATATAACTTGACGATTCAAAAGTGCTTCTATTGAATATTTTGATTTCTTATTTAGAAAACGTATAAAAATTTGAACGTAACGGGACTCGAACCCGCGCCTCCTGGAAACCGACCAGGTTTGTCCACCAATTTTTGTACGTTTTCTAAATAAGTATTTTTCTTTCCTAAGTGTGGAATAACACTTTAAAAAATGTTTATAAATATTTTGATTTCGTTAAGACATTTCGTTCCCCACTTAGCAAATGTGAGTTTCATGAAATCAACCACAGCCTTAAATAGTGTTTCGAATCGTGCCCGAGAGTGCTCTAGGCAGGTTCTCCTACAAGCTTTGTCTCTCCCAAAGAGTGCTTACCTTGGAATTTGTTAAATCGATTATGTCACCAAGTTAGCCGATGAAATAAATACCTTGTAAAATGTACATATATATATATATATATATATATATATATATATATATATATATATATATATATATATATATATATATATATATATATATATATATATATATATATATATATATATATATATATATATATATATATATGCACGAAAAGCAAAGGCCTCTAACAATGGCACACTTGCTCTCCTGTCCATACAATCCGTCTCCCTGCTTGTTTGACGATCTGACTAATATGACTGACGGTTCACGCATTCAGCGTGGTTAAACACTGGAAAACTTCAATTGGAACAATCTAATTATATGCCACGAAGAAGAAGCCCAATTTGTTACTTAAAATACATAAGTTATTTTTATATATTTTTAATCTAATTATTCACGCGAACCAAAGTGTATTTAAGTAGTACCAACTACATAAAATGTTAGTTAAACTATTATTATTGAGATCTAACTGCGTTTATATTTAATAATATATTTTCGTGTGCGTGTTTTTATTGACCCTACCAGTACTATTAGAAAAATATTAAATTATATTTCAAAAATATATACAAGGATTTGAGAACTTAACGTAGATTATAATTCCTTTAAATATAATTATGTAGATAATAAATATATAATGAAGGAATTTTTAACTATACACAATAGTTGAGAAAGTAACAGGCTGGCCAGTATTAAAATTTCAGCAGGTTCATAAACCTCATAAAAGGGCAATTGTAAGCATTTTGAAAAATTAGCAGCTTATTTAGTAAAATATTTACAAAATATTTTATATTTTTTAATCTTTTCAAGCCGATATAGAAACTAGTGTAATTTTGTTTAATAACATATATATTAAGAATTTGACAGCGACTTTTTTACAACTCGCAAAAATACTTTTTTTTATCAATTATTTGCAAATATATATTATTGTATAATTTAAAATATAATTTTGTCAAATGATCGAATTAATTTTTCTTTAGTTTCTTTAATAATACAAGAGAAGCTGATTAATTATTATCGAAGTGTCGATCTAAACATCTGGATATTACAACAATATTTTTATAATAATTTGTGAGTAAGTCGCCGTCAAACGAACTCTTGGGGAGTCCCTTCCAATAAGTTAATGTTACTTTCTTTTTTTTTACTGTAATACTTCTCTTGACAAATTGTCCCATAAAGATGTTATTGTCGATATTAACCATTTGAACTTACAATATTTATTTGACATGTATGTATATTGTATAGATTTCAAAGTAATAGTTAAAGATAAACCTAGCTGAATAAAATGACTAGAAATAATCTAGTACTTTTAGTTATCCTAAGGTCCTAAAAGCTAACTAATTTCAATAATATATATATTTGATAGCATCCTTATGCATCATTTTATAATTATTTAAAATATATATTTTATTACATAATTAATGTAATATGTGAACGCTGGGCACTCTATATTTCCTTCATCAAACATAATTCATACCCTATGACAACTAAAGAAACACCCTATATAATCAACTTTTTTCTATAAAGTTTAATATATCAGTAGAAGATTTAAATTATCATAATATTCGATTCAAAATTTACGTATTACAGTAGCATAGTATATTTATAGGTGAAGTTATGTGTAAGAATAGACTGAGCTGATATTAAGCATTCTATTTAAAGTCTATGATTATATTCTACTTTTTATCATAAACGTCGGTCAATTCAAATTTCCATATCTTGTTTGGTCCAATTTCCGTAACGTAAAGGTGGGAGCCGTTCCTCGTTACAGCGAGGGAATGTGGATTGGAAAAGCCCTGCAAAAAACGTATATGCTTTTAATTATAAATAAACAAATAAAATAAATCAGCTGCACACTGCAGGGTAGGCAGAGGGAACCTAGTGTTAAGACACTCCGTTCCCCACTTTCTGCCGAATTCTGGAGGCATGTTGAGTGGCAGAACTCAACGCCGCGCTTGTCCTCGACACCAGGGCGAAGAAATGGAATATAAACTTAAGTAAATATTTCACACAACCAGTCGGTTTTACAGTCACACCGTGTGCCCCTGCACCACGAATGGCCTCAACCATAACTGGACTGGCTTTTAATTATAACTAAATGAATATATATCCCACATATCGAGACTACCTGGATCTCTTAGTTAGTTAACGTGTATCGTTTTAAACCTTTAAAGTTTGTGGGAAAAACAAGAAGAATAAATTAACTAAGAAAATGATATAAGAGAAATATTGGAAAAAAAAAGAACATGAATCTCGTGTGCAAATTACAGTACTAAATATCTTGTTTGACGAGATTGTGGTACAAAAAAAATAATATAACTTACGGTACTGGGCTCCCACGTGTCCAGTATGTTTCCATATAAGGCATTAACAGTAAAACCTCTTATTGCAATGTTCTGAGACGTTGGTCCATTTACAGCGTATATCATATCCCCATGAGAGGCAACGGCGAAAACACGGCCTAACGTAGGATCTTCTATCACAGTGGCTGGCTCTAACATATTTATATAGCTTTTCAATCCTGCTTTAGGGCATACAATTCTCATATTTTCACGATCAGCAACACATACTATATCTAATTGTTCCAATAAAGTGACACTATGGGGTACGTTTAAGGTTAGTGTGTCAGAGAATGAAGGAATGGCGAAAAGGAGAGTGCCAGCTGCATTGAATTTTAAAATTTGATTATTGCAGTATCCATCAGCAACGAAGACTTCGCCAGTTGTGGCGACTGCTACCGATGTGGGCATGCAGAGTAAGACCCGGCGACGATAGGGATAGCCGGCGGTGAACGCTTCACCAATTGTCAGACTTGGGTACTTGTGGTTGTTGGGCGTGTACTGAAAGCGTTTTTTAAAATTATATTAATAATCGTATCGTTTGCTATTGTAATTTGAAGCTGTCGCGGCGCGACGGGACTGCGTCAGACTGTAAGCACTGTGGTTGTGGATTCGAGCCTCACTAGAGAAAGATAAAGTTTTAATTCTAAGTTTTCTCTACTTTGAGGCCAGTCGTGGGACAGGGTGTGACTTCGGTGTGGGACAGGTTGTTGTGGGTTCGATCCCCACTCGAGGAGATGAAATATTTATTTAAATGTATATTTCCATTTCTTCGCTCTGGTGTCGAGACAAAGCGCGGCGTTGAGTTCTGCCACTCAACACGCAATGAATCCAGAATTCGGCAGAAATTAGGGGAACGGAGTTTTCTAACACTAGGTTCCCTTTGCCTACCCTGCTGTACGGGATACAGCGTGAAGCTGATTTTGATTAGATTTTTCTCTACTTACCCTATTCGGCGAGGCGACTTTTTTAAAAAGATAAATTGATACAAACAATAATTGAACAAAAAATAATTTTAGACAAAATCTTATTGAAAATTTCTCAGAAAAGTTTAGTTATTTAATTACTTACCTTAAAAACTTGATGCTTAGCGACGTCTGTAACCCACACATTGTCATGATGGTCGACAGTCAGGCCGTGTGGCATATAAAACGCATATGCGCCCCAACTATGCAGAACCGACCCTGACTGAGGGTCGAGGACTAATATAGTATCTTCAATGATTGGCCCTTTATCAAGATTTTGGTAAACATTGGATTCGTTAAAGGTACTGAAATTAATAAAATAGAAAATAAGACATTTGATTTTAGGGTAGGCGGGGTAGGCAGAGTGAGCGTGGTGTTAAGACACTATGCTTCCCACTTTCCGCCGAATTCTGCAGGCACTCAACGCCGTGCTTTGCCTCGACACTAAAGCGAAGAATTAAATATTTCATTTCCTTAAGTGGGAACCGAACCCACAACTCATCATGGTTACAATCACTAGCTTGTCCCCTGCGCCACAACTGGCCCCAAGACATTTAAATTTGAATATAGACTATCTTAAATAAGTTAGTGTAACACCTTTCGTCCCACACTCTTTCGGCCCTGTGGAAAATGACAGGTTGTCCCAGCGAATTTATTGAAACACCTGTTATTTGGCCCACATTAAGTGACTGCTGCGGCCAGTCCTTCACCTCCTGTGGTCTCAAAACAATTTCATCTTTTGGCTGTAATTATAGGAATTAAATTTAAGATTATTATTAAATATATATGAATATTATTTTTCTGTAGTATCTAAGAATTATAGTACTTACAGCGTGTATATCCAGATTTTTTAAAAGATTCTCCTCGTTTCCATAGCTAAAATAATCAAAATTATCTCTCACGGTTTCCGGTTCACAATTAATACTATAAATAGTGACGAGCAACAGCAGAAACGACCACATTTTGTTGTAAATATATTACAATTTAGAACTTGTTCAGATTCGTTTACTATGTACTGAAATACAGTATTGATTTGTTGGTCCTTCTTTTTAAGTGGCCAGACCAATACGCATGCGCTTTTCGGCAATGGTTACTTATAAACTAGAGTATATTTTCAAGGTCAATACAGATGCAAGGATGTCCGAAATGAGAACAAGTTGTGTTAACGATATTTTTATTAAGTAAATTCAACAAGAATTAACAAAATTGGTCGTCCG
>DWQW01013223.1:0-10355 GCA_018249695.1 Heliconius erato demophoon | reverse complement strand
ACATTACATGTGATATTTTATGTGTCACGTATTCTGGTTCTCTGTAATTTTATTCTTCATTGCTATATTTATGGTGTCATGCGTTTATCTTTTTTAAACGAAATCAATTTTATAAGTATTTTATATATTGAATTGAAGAAGACGACGAGTTAGCAGATTTGAGTAAAGAGGCCGACACCGGAGTAACCGGAGCCTGTGTTGTTTTTTTTTTCAGGAGAATGTGTGCAGTAAAACACGAATTGAACTATTTTTTTTTGTGCTCGAAACTTACGACGTAATAATATTAAGAGCATAAGAAGGAACGGTCTATTATATATGATAAAAATAAATTTATCGTTTTAAAAATATTTTTTTGTAAAACAGCTTACTTAACTCTCGTCTGTCCTCATCGTTATGTAGGTATTAAATAACGTAAAATATATAAGCTGTAGGATTTTTTTGCCTTGTATGCTCTAATTGTTCTTTATATATCCTTTCTGCTAAGCGGTCGTGCCTAAAGTGCAGCAGTGCAATATCATCGGTTGCCTATTGTAATCTAAAATTGTCACAAATGATTTGAATTCACGTTATATCAAAATTTCAAATGCACTTTTTTTTTATTATTTATCACCAGGCCAATCTCTTAAAATAATCTAATAATAAATCTTAAGAAGAACGTCACTAATAATAACTTATAGTTTTTAAACTGGTTGTTGTGTGATATGTCGTTCACTATTAGTACATCGTTTTACTTATGTTTTTAATTAGTAAATATAGTATTTATATTAAAGTTATATATTTAATGCCATATATTTTGTATTTGTTGAATTTAAACCAGGAACTAATGGCAGCGAAAGATCAGCTTGGCTCGAATGCGCTTTGGGAGTATCTCTGCTAATGTTCGGAGCACTGCTCGAGAGGTGCTGTGCTCTATTACCCGAACCAGCGCATACGCAGCAACATGCCGACGCGTTGCTACTTTTGCCAGCGATTAAGGTAACTAGGAATAACTATAAAAGCTATAATTTAAAATTTACGTAGCATTACGTTGCAGTATAAATTCTTGAAGTTAACTTAGTCTAATTTTTTTTTTGTAGTAATTTAAAATATTATAATACATATTTTTTTAATTTAGCTTATAATTAATATGATGATATAGTATTATTTTCTATTACTTACATACATTGAAATTCGTTTTACCCAAAACGCAATTATTTTTTCTAACAGGTGTGGTCAGACTGGATGTTGTGTCACAGTAGTATATGGAATCCACCACCAACGTTTGACAATTTCGAAATAGAGTGAGTATGGCACTGTCTATTATTATAAAGCGTGATTAGTAAATAATTATTATAAAGAATTTAACCTTATAATTTTTTTTAGAAGCGACAACGACCCCTGGGATTGGCTCGCGAAGCTTATGAATATCCTCGAAGCTCTCGACGACAAAACCATAGAGTTCGAAAGCGAAATGAAGGAAGGTAATTGCTCAAATTCTTTCAGTTTTTGAACAGTGTTTTGACTAATAGGCATAGTGACGTGCAACATGGTACATGTGTGTGTGTGCAGGGCACGTGGCGGTGCGGCTGCCGGAGGACGCGTCGCTGGCGGGCTTCACGCCGCTCATGTACATGGAGCCGGCGGCGGCGTGGCTGCCCGCCGACCACCCGCCCGCGCACCCCGCGCCCCACGCCGCCGAGCACCTGCTGCGCGTCAAGAAGCTGCTCTTCTTCGGGACCGAGTGAGTGTACCATGTGCTGAAACACATACGACAACGAGAAACTACAACTTATTTAAAATCAATCAATCATCTGCTCTATTTCACTACAAAACAATACCCGATTTTTTTAAGTGTATTATAGTAATGATATTTTTGCCGTGTGTTTTTGTATCTACACTAGCAGTTAACGAACGTCAAGCAAAACATTATTCCAATTATATTTAGATATTCTTTTCGTTTTGAGGGCTTAATATTTTTCTTATTATAATTAACGATCATTATAATTAGTTTCAGTCAGAATCAAACCAGTTCATCATTTATCTATTTTCTATTTACATATTTTTATTTAATAATTTTAAAATATTTTGATTATTCAGTTAAGGATAATTTAGTTTAAAAAACTTAGCGAATAACGTTTATATTATATTATATTGTAAATGCACATTTATTATTGTTAAGTGGCGAAGACGTCTTGTTTTTGCTTCACGTATTGATGTTTTCGTGACAGCCTTATATAAAAAAACTGTATAAAAGAATATGTATGAACTTACAAATATATAAAAATAAAAAAAAAACACTTCTGTGGTTGAATTAATAAAAGTTGCAATTTTTATAACTGAGACTAATCGTGTAACGTGCTTCCCGGGTCTCGGAACGTATTACCGGCTAATATGATCGTGCAAGCGCTGCCCATCCATTTGCTTGCAAATTAGATTAACTATATCCGGTTTGGCATCATTTATAATGTAATTCTCACGACCTATCTTCTTACTAACTCGCAAATCATACACATCAAACGGGAAATTTATGTTTTTACAACCACTCTTATGGTGAATAAGTTATTATAGCAAATGAACAATTGTCTTTGACATTGACCACTCTATATTTTCTTGTATGAAATATTTCTTACAATTGTAATAGTGAAATATTTTAATACGTTTTCTAAGAAATATTTTTATGATGTTCTAGTTAGTTAGTTTGCTTTCCCCGTCGAGGTAGACAATTGGTACACTTTCCTCATTTCCCATAAATTAAACGAAATATTCAATTATATACTTCTTATAATTTTAATTTTTTTCTTTCGAAAATTTTATTTTCGACAAGGAGTGCCTTCCAGATTTTTCTCGTCCCCGACCCCCGTGACAAAACAAAGTACAGCAGGCATTAATTTCTCCATAGATCATATAATATTGAAAATGGGACGGAAGGTGGGGAATGTAGTGTCTGGATACAAGGTTTTCTCTGTCTGTATTGAAAAACTTCATAGTATATAATTAACTTTCGCCACCAGGTACCTCGTGGGTGTGGAACCGCCAGTATTAAAACTGGAATACCCCGCCGGCGCGCAGCCGCGCTACGTCAGCGCAGTCCAACCGACACAACCTCAGTACCCACCTTTGCAGCAATTGGTAAAGATTATTAAACAAATTACATGTTTATGTTCTCAACTATTAAACGAAACAATAAATAATTAACAAGATAATCGAAGCGGCAGAATATAGGTCTAGTTTTGAGTCATTAAATGTTTATATTTCTGTCATAACTTTAAAATGAGTGGGTATTTGTTTTAAAAACTGTTTCTTTAGGGTACTTCTAAGGATTTTTTTTAAGAAAGGAGAGCTTACATTACAAACAAAGGAAAACCGTAATTTCTTAATTTATAAATCCGAATCCGAAAGTTGATAATTTATAGCTATATCATATAAGCATAATTATAAACTTAAACTTATATTTGTTGTTCATATTATACCATTATTATCATTATTATAAGTGGTAAATTATTAATAAATAAGTCGTTTGACTTATTTATTAATGGCTTTGATGTACAGCCATGAAATTGGCAAGGAATTCTCAACGAACGAGTTCGAGTCGCACTTGAACAGTTTTTTTTGTAATATAATTTGAATACAATGTTTTAAAACTATTTTTTCTATAATATCAGTCGGAGGACTCAGCCGATGAAGACAGCACAAGCGGCGCCGCCAGCGGACCCACCAGCCTCAGCGATCTACCGGAAGCGGATGAAACAACGAGAAAGTTACTGAGAAGGAAAGAACAACTTGAATCTAGAAAAGCAACCCTAGAAAAACGACGACAACGAATGCAGGTTTGTGTTATTTTATTTTTTAGCTTCACGCTGTATCTCGCACTTGTCATGATAAGCAGACGGAACCCGGGAGTCAAGTCACTTCGTTCCCCATTAAGACAATTTCGTTCCCTACTTACCGCCTAAATATTAAGGAATTGCGTATTGAGTGATGGAATTTAACTCGAGCCAGATTCCTGTTGAGCTTTTGCTCGTTACCAGAACGAGGAAATGAAAATATTGAATATGTCATTCCCCAGATTTCTAATCGAACCTACAACCGTCGCGTTTACAGTTGCACGCTTGTGCCCCTGCGCCACGACAGCCTCAAATTTTGACTTGTGTTATAATAGTACTAAAAATCACTAAAAAATGTTGTTACTCTGTGCTGTCTTCCTATTAATAACGATAAAAGTATTGTATTGTGAAAATTTTCAAGCAAATCAGACGGCAAAAAGTGAGCAAAAATAGCATTGCAAGAATTTCTTATCGTTATAGTCAAGAAAGATAAATGTATATCTACGTTCGACACGTACATAAATAATGGTGAAAATAAAGACCAGGTTTTTGTGGTTAATTTAGAAAGAAGGAGAAGTAGGCCATGGTGACATGCTGCAGTGGCACAGCGTCTGATAAACGCGACTGTTGTGGTTCGATTTCCACAAGGGAATGAAATATTTTCAATTCCTCATTCTGATATGGTCATGAAAACGTTGAATAAGAAACTAAAAGAACTTAAATAATTTGTATCTACTAGTAGTAGTGTAAAAAAACATAATGCATACGAACTTTGAGATATTTTAAACTTTTTTATTTCCATAAATAACTAGCAAAGTTTTAAAAAGGCTTTGGTTTAATTTTTTTTACTCAAATCGTTCAAATCGGTTCATTAATTCCGGATTTACGGTGCCACAGACAAAAACACAGACAGACAGACAGACACGTCAAACTTATAACACTGCTCTTTTTGCGTTGGAGGTTTAAAAATAAATGATTAGTAAAGTTAACTTTCTTTACTATCAATTAGCGTCTTTTTTCTTTTAATTAATTCTTCTTGAATGCATAATGTTGTTTGTTACATGTATAAGGAGGGCTTGCTAATAATGCAAGTAGCATAATTATAAAAGTGTGCAAATGTTTTTACTTTTACTTTTTAAAACATAAAATGTATATGTAGGTGCAGTGAGGCTTAAAAATAAATATATATATGTAGATAGATATAAAAATGTATGAATGTTAATTTATAAGGCCAGCATTGCACAGTGTGCACAGGCAGTGTTAGTAGACCGTATGTGATTGTTGTTGGTTCGATTCTCATTTGGAATAATGATTCTATTTACATTGTTTTTTATTATTGACATTCATTGTGAGAAAAAGCGCAACGATAAGTTTGGTCCCTCAAGTAAACCCTCAACCGCTTCAAATTCGGGCTGAAACTGGAGAATATGTTGTCTTGAGAAAAGGTTTCCTCTATCTACATTTCTATTTTATTTAAGTAAGTAACAGATTCTTGCATCAGTGAAGCGAAGTGAGAGAGTGAGGGAGCTGCGTGGGCCATTCCCACTCCACAATAGCACTTGTTTACTTTCTATGTGCGAGATACAGCATGAAGCTAAAAAAAATATTAAAGTTCACAGTATGTTAACTGAATGTGTGATTTGATGATGGCACAGGAGATGCTGGGCAGCGCGGGCGCGTCGGCGGAGGTGGAGGTGCGGCCGCGCTGGCTGGTGCCCGACACCAACTGCTTCATCGACCACCTGCCGCTGCTGCGCGCCGCCGCCGCGCCGCACGCCTACCACCTCGCCGTGCCGCTCGTCGGTGAGAGACGTACCATTGATTTGAACATATTAGGTTGTTAGCTACAAGCTAATAACATAAATAAGTTGTAACAAGCGTATAAGAATTTCGACGAAGCTCGATGAGAACCGCTTGGCCGCTCGATCAGAAGAAGCGCGGTTTCATATACTGCTACGTTAAAATTTTTATACGTTTTCTTAATAAGTAGGTATATATCTAAATTTATAGTAAAATCTTAACGGATCGGTATCTGTACATGGAAGTTATATAAGAAAAAATAATATTGGTAGCATTTAGTAACGCAAAAGAACCACAAACAAAGAGTTTTAAATTTTTTGGCTGTTTGTCTGTGCGCTTGTTCACGCTAATCTCAAAATCGGCTTAGTCGATTTAATTACAGTTTTCACTGTTGAATTTTGACAAGCTTCTCTTAATAGTTAGTGTTGTTTTATTTCAATTGGTTATATAAATAAAAAAGTTATATATTTTTAAAGAATGTTGATCGACAAAATTGCTGTAAATAATTGTTTTATTGAATTGGCTGAAATTTTACTTTTCAATATTAGGTACAGATATTGTTTATAAAATTATATTATTGTTAGAAAACGAAAGTAATGGACATTATTATATTATTATTTTAATAATTATGTACTTCAAGCGGCCGAAGCCGTGAGTAAGTAGCTAGTTACAAATATAATCAATTAATAACGATGTTCATGTTAACAACGAGAATTATTGAAAAACAAACAAAGACCAGAGGTTCATTAACATCGGGAAAAAACCCTCTGGACTCCGGACTCGATTACACGTTCTTTTGTTACATAAATTGTTATTATACATTTACATATTATATACGTACTTTAGCAAAGCGAAAGCTCCGTATATAATAAATAAATATTATAAAATTTAGAATGTTATCAGCTACTTATGTATATTATAAAAAAAAAAATGATATTTGATTAGATAAAATGAGAAATTGGACTCTACCACCACTAATGTGTTAAATATTCAAAAAGTATTCTTTTTGCATTTACAAATGCAAAACCATCAGGATCTGCGTAGATATAAAAAAAAAAACAATATAAAACTAAAACTTTATATGGAAATTCAATTTTCAATATGAATTTATCGCCATGGTTTCTTAACGAGCTCGGTGTATCATATTTTACAAGGAGAATTTATCGTTTTATATTTATCCCGTTAACGTTTGAATGATGCATGTAAACTAGCCACTTGCCACCTATCTACAAAGACATCTCAAATAGAAATGACTTGGATCTAGTTCTCGATCTTGATGGTTTAAATCTCGTGAATTGAAACAGCTGTCGAACCCGTGAGCGTGTTTAGCATGTAACATCGATTTCACACCGATTCCTCAATTAGATTAGCTTCAGCTATAAATGTACTAAAAATTACATATTCTATTTATATTTTAACCTAAGATTTGCTTTATGTGCATTGCATAAGTGTACTTATGTTAGCAATTAGAAATTTGTTGATTCATTTTGCAGCTGATATAAAAAGGAGTGCGATTTCCGTAGAGTCCGAGTAACTTTTTTCTATGTACGTTAATTCCAAACTTGTAAACGTTATGTAGGTATGTTATCTAAGAAGCCAGGCAAATCTGTCTTTATATTTTTTTATATGTATAACACATTACTTCTATACGAATTCACGTAATACTTTGTGATTTTAAATAAAAACTGGTTAAGTACGAGTCGGACTCACCCACCGAGGCTTCCGTACCAATTTCAGAAATGTAGGTCAACGGGATGTACATCTTATAAAAGTTTACAAACTTAAGTTTGCATATGTACTCATTATAGAATGTATATTTTACATACATTATAAATCAGTTTCATGCTGTATCCCGCTCATAGCAGTGTAAACCTGCGCGCAGTGAACCTAGTGTTAAGACACTCCGTTCTTCACTTACCTCTCTCTAATTCTGGAAGCATTGCATGTTGAGTGGCGGAACAAAAAAAGAACAGAGCGGAAAAATGGAAATATACATTTAAATAAATATTTCATTTTTTTGGGTGGGGATCGAACCCACAAGGAGTCTCGCGTTTAGAGTTACACTTTGTGTCCCTGCGACACGACTGGCCTAGTATTTGCTATATTTAAAAAAATGGCTATTCCGTTTAGCATCATCATCAGCCGCTCAGAAGTTGGTAGTAGGTGGCTGTTATTTTTCTCCCGAGTGAATAATATGCAAAAGTTCAGAAAAACCTAATTTCAGGGCGGCTACGTCTTGAAAGTGCTGCACATACTTTTAAATTAGATGCTAATTAGCGCTCGTGTCCGCAGTGATGTCGGAGCTGGAGGGGCTGACGCGGTGCGCGCGGCTGGGCTCGGCGGCGCGCGCGGCGCTGGCGTGGGTGGGCGCGGGCAGCGCGCGCGTGCGACTGGCCACGGCGCGCGGCTCGCTGCTGGCGCGCGGGCCCGCCTTCGCCGAGGAGCAGGAGCCGGCGCGCGCCACCAACGACGACCGCGTGCTCGCCACCGCGCTGCACCTGCAGGACAACCTCGCCAACGACACGGGTATAGCGTGGCTACTTTAGTATTTTTGTATTTTTTTAACCTATTAATAATTAAGGGGTTCCTGGTTTCTAAAATGAGTCTTATTTAATTTGGTTTTTTAAATGAATTTCAAGTTTTGTACTTAATTGACTAGGTATATTTTTGTATTAAATTATTAAGTTTCTGAGAGATATTTAATAAAGATAGAAAACACATGTTTTCTACTAGACGACAATTAATAAACACACTTTAATAGTATGTTGAAATACATATATATTATACACTCGCTATTCAGTTTATGCGGTCTTTGTGGCGCTTGTCTTACTATTCCTATTTCAGCTTTACACATAGTAACGAATCTCTCTATTTTTCTTATCTCTGTACATATATCTACCATATTTCGGAGTAGGCAGAGAAAAGCTTATGTTCAGACACTTCGACACATATTGTCAACTTTCCGCCACTGAATTTAACGCCGCACTTAGTCTTGTTACTACAGCAAGGATATAGATCGTAACCACTAAAATAAGGTATAATATGTGAACACAGAAAGCGTCCCTGGGGCGGCGCGCGGGCGCAGCGTGCGCGTGGTGGTGCTGGTGACGGACGACCGCAACCTGCGCGTGAAGGCGCTGGCGGCCGACCTGCCCGCGCGCGACCTGCCCTCCTTCGTGCGCTGGGCGGGCCTGGCGCCCCACGCCGTGAGTACTGACTGCCCGCTACTTAATATGGGACCGATCAATTACAGTAGAGCGTCAATTATCGAAATAATTGGGAGAGATGTTTCAAATATCGTTTTTTTTTCGTTTTGGATAAAGATTTACCTTAATATAAAGCATAACACATTCAAATGACAACTGATAAAAATTTTAAACTTTCATGTATTAAAACGCATGAATTGGGCAGATAATTAAGATAGGCGGTCGGTCGGTTGATCTATTTGTTCTTATCGATACTGTACTGCATTATATTAATTTGTTCTACTTTACTGACATTCCCTGGATCTCCCCCGCTTGAGATAAAGTATGAAGCTTAAAAAAAATAAACAAATATTTCATGATATAAATACAATTTAACACTAAAACTACGATGGAATTTATTAAAATAAGGTATAATACGATATCGTATAAAATCAATTTTGTATGTATTCTCTTATGTTTTTTTAGTTTTAAGCTGTGTCCCATAAATAGCAGAGGTAGGTAGAGGGAACCTGGGAACCTAATGTTAGGACTCTACGTGCCTTTTAATACAATTAGTTCCCCTTTTTTCACCGAATTCTGTTGGCATTGCGTGTTGAGTGGCGGAACTCAACGCCGCATTTCGCCTCGTTACTGGACCGCAGAAATAAAAATATTTAATATTTCACTTCCTCTAGTGAGTATCGAACCCACAACCTGTCACGTATACAGTTGCACCCTTCTGCGACCTACTGGCTCCTAAATGTTATAAAATGTTAAATACGATTTTATCTGTATTATGATAATAATGACACATTGTGTCAAATATAAGCTATTAAAGGATATTTATGTTGTGTTTGATAGATCTGATCTAATTTATTTTTAGTTAAAATTAATTTTGCCGTATAAATCAATTTTTATCGTTTCTCTCCATAATTTACACAATTAAAGCGTTGCTGGTGCGATAATGTTGATTTACACTTTGTTGCACAGATGTGTCATTTGATTTGGTTACATGCTTCATTATTAATTATGAAAGACATACTAAAACAAAATTAAAAAATCGTAAACACATTTAAATTTGTTTACTTTAAAACTTGTTAGAGGCTAGTCGTGGCGCAGCGGCACGAAGTGTGACTGTAAAACCGACTGGTTGTGGGTTCGATCCCCCCACTCGAGGAGATGAAATATTTACTTAAATTTATATTTCCATTTCTTCGCTCTGGTGTCGAGGCGAAGCGCGGCGTTGAGTTCTGCCACTCAACAAGCAATGCCTCCAGAATTCGGCAAAAAGTGGGGAACGGAGTGTCTTAACACTAGGTTCCCTCTGCCTACCCTGCTGTGTGCGGGATATAGCGTGAAGCTGATTTGATTTAATTTTGATTTTTAAAACTTGTTCGTGTATGGTGATATGTAAATAAAAGAATTTAAGGATATATAATGTAGTGTACTGTTTTGTTTCAGAATGAGAACCCGTCGAGCTCTACTACAGATGATAATTAGTTAAATAAAATTCGATGCCTACTTTTAGTCTACAATCTAGACAAATTTAATATTTCTGACGCGAATT
>DWQW01013222.1:0-10355 GCA_018249695.1 Heliconius erato demophoon | reverse complement strand
TTATACAGTCACAAAATTAATCATTTTCAACATTTATACATATAAAACATAATATACAAAAAAAACTGTATTTAGACATTTTTTATAGCTTCTCGCTTTATCCTGCATATAGCAGGGTAGGTTGAAAAAATCTAGAGTCAAAACACTCCGTACTCCGTTGGTCAAATCAAAACAAAATAATTCAACACCCAGTTGGACGCTGTTCGACTACATCACAATGATTGTATATTTTTATCATTATTTAAAAATAAATAACTTAATTATATAAATAAACTATATTCCAATATCGAAAATACATATTATATATGCAAATATAACAATTAAATATGAAAAAAAGATTATTATTTTTTGAAATAATAAAAAAAATAACTTCACTTCAATTAACAGAAGTGAGACCGTCACAAAGTAGTACGGCAAACAGCGGTAGGGGGTGACTGGGTCAGTGTTATTCCGGACACGAGATAGATATGGGACGCTTAATAAATGGGACAAAAATATTTTTTTTATTTCGATTTCGTTTTTTTTCTGTTTATTTTTAAGTTATTTTGTATTATCGTTATTTTTTTATGGTGACGTTAAAATGGATTGTGATGTTTTTTTTTTATATTTTATTGATTTATTGTGTGATATCGTTATTGTGTGATTTTCTGTATTTTACATAAATATACGAAACTGTTTACTACAATAATATTGATCTTTTAATTTTGAAATGAAAAAAAATACTTATTTTATATCATTTACTTTAAATAATATTTATTTATTTTAATTTTATGTACTTTTTTTTAGCTTCACGCATCGAAACGCTCTGTGTTGTGTTGTGGAACTCAACGCTGCACTATCGGGTTAAAACGGGGAAATAAGAATAATTTATTCCCCCAAAGTAGATTTAACCTACATTTAACATTTTATTCACAGTCAGACCCTGCCATTGCACCCTGATGGCCGTATTTTTTTTTATTAACTAACACTGTATTCAGCACATAGCGCGGTAGGCACAGGGAACCTGGTAACCTAGTGTTAAAACACTCTGTTCCCATTAAGACACTTCAATTCCCTACTTTCCGCCGAATTCTGCCGAACTCAACGCTGCGCCTCATTATCTTTATAATATACATAAAATATTAAATTTCCTCGAATCAGAATCAAACCCACAAGCTATCGCATTTACAGTCGCACACTTGTGCCCCTGCGCTACGACTGGCCTATATTTTCTTAATAATTACACATTTTCATATAAAAAGGCGTGAAGCCACACATATTGTGAAAGTTTGTAAGGATGGATGTTTGTTCCACCTTAACGCAAAAACTGCTGCACGGATTTAGATTAAACTTTACAGTAATATAGTTCTTACATCAATATAACATTAGGGGTATATTTTATAAGGCATAATGTAAAAAAATGTATAATTTGGCTGTAATATAACAACGAATTTAAGCGGGCGAAGCCGCGTTTGCACATTTTAGGCTTTTGTACATTCAACGATTCCTAACTTTAAATATTATAAAAGAATTTAAATATTTTAGGCACGTCGTGTGATTGTGAGCACGGCGGTCGTGGGTTCAATTCCCACTCAAAAGAATGAATAATTTAATATTTTCATTTTCTCGTTCTGGTAATAAGACAATGTGTGGCGTTAAGTTCCGCCACTCAACAAACAATGTCTAGAAAAAATTGCGAAAAATGGGGAACAGACTAATACTAGGTTCCCTCTGCCCTCTCTACATACAAATAAAACAAAATCATAAATTGTACAATCAATAGAATTTATATAAATTATTATATGCAATTTTGTATTATGGAACAAGTTCCATACTAGAAACGATACTAAGAGTATCTAAATGAACAGCACGAAACGCTATGGGCGATGACCGCTTTACTATGGGATGAGAGATTTTTACCTATACATAGGTAGATCTTTGATATGCCTAGATAAAATTTATGGTCAAAATCTAACTTTTTTTCATAGCTTCACTCATGTCGCAGGGTAGACAGAGGAGAAAATATTAAATACTTCAACAAATTATCAATTAAAAACAAACAAATTGAACAAATTAAAAATACTTATTTAGAAAACGTATAAAAAAATATATGTTTTCTAAATGCTGATTAATTTTTTGATTTATTTTTTATTTATTCTAAATAAGTATTTTAAATACTTCACTTCCTCGAATGGAAATCGAACCGGCAACCTGTCGCATTTTCAGTCGCACGCTTACGCCATGACTGGCCTTTATATAGAAGTTAGTTGATTAACAGCTTCACGCTGTATCCCGCACACAGCAGGGTAGGCAGAGGGAACCTAGTGTTAAGACACTCCGTTCTCCACTTCACTCTGGCGAATTCTGGAGGCATTGCGTATTGAGTGGCAGAACTTAACGCTTACGTACTTACGCAGCCGCGCTTAACTTCGAAACCAGAGCGAAGAAATGGAAATATAAATTTAAGTAAATATTTTATCTCCTCGAGTGGGGATCGAACCCACAACCAGTCGGTTTTACAGTCACACTTCGTGCCACTGCGCCGCGACTAGCCTTTATTAGTGTTCAAATTATGCAAATACTTAGATAAAAATATTCAAAATATAAAAAAATCGTTAATATTATAATAAGTATGTAGCAATTTGCGGATTAAACCGGTACCCACAAAAAGTGAGTAGAAGGCTAGAATATCTAAATAATTTTGTCTTAATGACTACACTTCAAAGTCATTACGTAATTTAAATAGATATGCGAAAAATATGTAATATAATATAATATAATACATATCCAGCGTTTTTTTAAATTATGAATGATTCTCAGTACTCCTTGCCAAAAACATTTTTTGTGAGGCATAAAGATTTTTTTTTTATTAAGTAATTGTAGGAGATATAAATGAATGAATAAACGGAATACCTTAGCAAGTATCCAAAAAAAATCTAGGTGTATCTAACTATTTTTCTGCTTACGGCTTCATTCAATTACTATTAATTTTTCATTGTATCCTGTTTTAGTGTCTATACGTTCAAAAATATGCTTTATATTTTTTATTATAGTTTTTTGAACTGTTATTAAATTGAATTACTTAGTCGTGAAAATCATATTAAAATCGGTAGTGTACTTTGAAAGATTCAAGCGCACTTCCCAAAAATCAACTTTATTTTATACAATGTATAATCGTAAAAACGCCTTTATAATTATTTCTTATAACTAGATCTTATTCTCATCCATTTAATGGAAGAGGCATATTCTTGATAAAAAAATATCATAAAGATAAATATCTTAGATAAAGTAATTAAGTTTTGAGGAAATAAACTAACATAAGTCATCAACATCAACCGACGGACGCTTTTAGAGGTAGCAAATAAGACTCTACATTTTTTTTCTTATGTATCTAAAAAGTATATATGTATAAGAACTTAAGAAAGCAGCTATTACATTAATTTAGGTAATTTACGGGTAAAATTTATTAATCACTAGCGACCCGCTTGCGGCTTCGCCCGCTTATGCTACAAAAATATTTATATGATAGGTGAGAAATTATCTAAATTACTTTCCTGATCTAATGACATTATAATTTTAAAGACAATACATTGATAGCTAAAATTCAGCCAATTCTTGTTGCAATATTATCACATAACTTTTTTATTTATGGTTTGATGAAAATCAAACACTGAATGTTAAGGGAAGTTTGCCAAAGTACAATAGATAGAATTTAAATCAGTTAAGCCGTTTTTAAGATAAGTGAACAAACAGACAAAACAAAGTGAAAAAACGGACAGATAAACAGACAAAAATTATAAAAATAATTGTTTTGGAACCCCATTACATAAATAAATGCTCCCAATAATGCATTTTATTATGTATCTTTCATGTACAGACAGCAATGGCTTACATTTTTTTTATATATAGGAACAGATATAGACCTGATAGGTTTCTTGGTTTATAAAGCGATTTTTTTATTGCCTCAAAAATAAATCTATCGAATAAATTATTTAAATATAGCTTAGTCATATTTTTGTTATAGCGCGTTAATCGTAGTTAATGGCTCACGATTTCTCGTAATGATTTTTGTTTCATTTTATTATTATCGAGAGGCCGTCTTGGTGCAATGGCCTAGTGTGTGATTGTAAACGCAACGTTTGTGGGTTCGATTCCCATTCAATATACAATTTACCCAAAAATTCGCTGGAAAGGGTGGGAGGAAGGTGTGAAGCTAAAAAATATATAAATAAATATAATAAATTAATTAAATTCAATGGCACCATAGATATGCAATTGAGAAGATTTAATCTGTACTAGAGGTGGTTTAAGGATTGAGTCCAACTCATGAAAATTTTGTACGTATGTATATATAAAAAAATGTTATATGTATATAAAAAAATGTTTATTTACTGGATTTAGATAAACAAAGTGCATCGTTGTGTTTCATTGTCAATTACGAAATGTCACAAAAAAGAAAAATAAATAATAATTGAGAGTGATTTTTCACTAATTTTCCCTTTTCCTACTAAAAAAATATATTAAAACAATATCGATTTTGTGACATTTATACAGGATGTACTGTTGGAAATTGCATACATCCTGTATAAAGTCTTTTTCACTCGACCGTTATCTGATAGGCTATTTATTACCTGATAACCTTGAAAGCAGCTAACTTATCAATAATTTCTTATCCATTTTAAAATGACTTCACTTTTATTCAAATTTGGTACGATTTTATTAACTAATAGTACTAATATTTAGATTTATATGAATTATGTTTCTTTACTATTTCACATAAACACTGTGAAACTCTATATAATTTTTCATGTATTCGAAACAAAGAATAATGTCACTAAAAACACAAGTATTTTTTTAATAATAACTAATTTACTGAAATATTCGTTTGTGTGTCGACTTGGGGAACTTTTTCATTTCCTCGCTCTACTAAAAAGCCAACCGCGGCGTTGAGTTCCGCCACTTTACACGCACAAAAGATTGAAAAAACATATTATATAATTTTATCGACTCTACTAATTCTTAGACAAAATTAGAAAAAAGGGAATTAAGAAGAATAAAATTCCTGCAAATAGCCTAAAGCATATACTGACTGGTAGTTCTAATTTCCTACTAAAACATTGATTATATTAATCTAATCTGGAATACTAAATAATAAAACATTAAAATTCAGAATATAATTATATAAACAATGCACTTATTGCGTATATTAGTTCGCATTTAAAGTTATTTTTTTCCTTTAGTTTTTTTATAAAATAATTAAAAAACTTACATTATTATATGAGAAAAAAATGGTGCCTTTTCAATTGTTCTCTTTGTGTTATTCTTTTTTTTTTGCAAAAAATATATTATTAATTAAAAGATAATGGTTTAATCAATCGCACAAATTATTATGTAATAATTAATAAAGGTTTTTCTAACATTCTAATTTATAAATATCATGGTAAATCCTACATTTAAAGTTTGTTTGAAAAATCGATTAAATAATTTAAAACGATTTTTAGATATCGATTGTCTTAATTAAATTAGGTATAAAAACATATCGACACATACTATGATATGTGTGTGTTTTACTGATTGATCTAGAAAGAAGTATGGCTGGCTACTAAGTCTTAGGTCGTGAATTCGATATTCATTGCTTGAAAATATTTATTTAAAACGATTTTTTTTTTCGGTCCGGTGGCATTCAACTTGGACTTTGGTTTATTATAACAGATAACTAATATTTACTTATTCACTTTTTTATATAACTTGAACACTTAAATAATAAAAAAGAAAACTGTCAAATAGATAATTTGGTATATTTTTTGCTAATTAACATACTTTACTTAATACTCGGACTTTATCGCTGTTCTTTGTTGATTACAAGTGTGAGGTAGGTCAGAAAAAATTGTAATCACTTAAATAAATGCGTTTATCTTTAATTTACAAACTGATACAAGTTTTTAACGTGTCCAAAGATAGAAATACCTGCAACTAAGTATGTAGAGACTAATAATATTGGATTGACGTAAGTATGTATTCAAAAAAAAAAACAACTTCACGCTTTTTCCCGCATCTACATGCGGGTAAGCAGGATACAGTGTTCAGACATTCTGTTCCCATTTCTTCTAGATATTACATGTTGTACATATATTAAGCCCAGAAATCCATCACTTAACAATACTCTACTATGAATACTTGTTTTTAACGCTATTTTTTCACTGTAGCCATATCACTTGCTTGTAATATTTTAAAATAGTATCCTAGGCATATCTCAGATACAGATCTTTTAAATATTATATATACATAACTTTTAAGTGGTATTAGAACCCATAACCATTCCGTGCTTCAAAGAATTTTCAATTGGAACGACAAAGATTTTTTTTATTTATAGTATGTCAAATCGTTATTAAAAATATATATAACAATTATAATTAACATAATGTTACTGTCATATGTCAAAACAATACATCTAGTTACATATTAAGATTATTCACATTCAAAATTAATTAAACAAAAACAATATACATAATTGTTTGTAAATAATTTTATATTTTAAACAAAATATATAAAGAAATGAAAATGAAAAAGCACCTTTAATGAGATAGTGGTAGTGGCGATCGTTCTGAGTAAAGGCTCGACCCAGTTCCTAAGAGGCGTTAACGTGTTATTAGAGAAAAGAGATGATGTTGGTGAATTTTGAAAAAAAGAAATAAAGTTTTACTGAAACTTTAAAATATATTGCATTGTATACTTCAATACATTATTATACATTATTTGTTACTTTTGGTAGCTTATATACTTTAAATTTAATTTTTTTATCACATTTAGTTTTTGAAATATTTAATTTCAAAAAATCAATTTAAAAGGATTGCTTAGGTTAGACTTCTTGGATGATCTAATTTAATACTTGAAATAATTTCCATTTACATGGCTCTACATGGTAGTTTTTAAAAATTGTATAAAAAAAATGTTTTAAATTTCTTTTACATTTTTGAATATATAAAAAAAACTATGTTGATAGACTAAGTGTAACAATTTATTAGTAACTTTTTAGATTACTGACATATAATATATATATATATATATATATATATATATATATATATATATATATATATATATATATATATATAATCTTTGAAACAAGAAATAATATACAGCCTTCAAATGCCCGCTAACTTTTAAAGTCCAATAAATGTGCAATTTATCTATTTTTTACGTTCCGTCTGAGTCGAAAAATAGTTGTTTTTTATTATTAGTTTCCTTAATTTTGTTATTTAATTTGTATATGATATCACATTTTGATAGTATTTGCTTAAAGATAAATATATTTTTAAATTATAGCTCAATACTAATAACTATATATTATAACATTTCTTATAATACTAGTATAGATTATATATAAGCGATTTTACATATATAACAAAGAACGCCTAGCTACTCTATCCAAAATTTCACATGTAAATAATGTTAATAAGAAATTAACCAACATTCATATTTTTAAATTAACCTGTAAAGTGATTAATAACGTTTTAGCAGAGAAGCAAAAGCTTTAAAAAGTTGTTTAATATATAGAAATAGATGTCTAATGCCTGATATTTTCAGGTTGTTGTTTAACAAAAAGTCTTTAAGTTTACAACATAAATTAATAACAAATTTTGGTTGGACATGGTGCGGTGTTGTGTTCTGCTACTTGTCACACAATGTCGTCATTGGACAAAAATTTTTGAATGAAATATTTTAATCAGAATGAAGCTTATAATGAAAATTGCGTGAAGATATTGGTATATTATTATATATATATATACGTATATATATATATATATATATATATATATATATATATATATATATATATATATATATATATATATATAAAATATATATATATAAAATATATATATATATATAATATATACATATTTTTTGCGCAATGTACGACCTTGAAAGAGTCCTAGCAAGTGCATAATGGCGGTCATTATATAAAAAGTATTTTTATCTATTCATTAAAAACGAGACGAAATAAAAATATATTTTATGAATAAATATTTTATAGTAAAGTATTTATTTTCATCAAAATAAAAGATTTTTAATTATAAACTTTATTCTTAACTGAAAAAAACGCAGGAATTATAATAGATCTAATAGTAGTTACATTTTAAGTAGTATCTAATAAAATCTGTATATGACCGTATTGGTACTATTTTGATGGCAATAATATGTCGTACAAATATAATAACATTTACAATACAATAACATTTGTACGACATATGAACATACAATTGTAAATTCTTCTATATAAATTATATTTGTTAAGAAAACATCCAATAATGTTATAATGTATAATAACTGAATTGTATAAATTTATGAGAAAATAAATAGAAATAATTATAATATTGTAGCTTGTGCTAAAAAATATTCAATTAGCTGCTAGTTAAGTTTAAATGTGACTTTAGTACAACATATTATGCTGATATGTATTATATGGAGTATTATATATGTATACTATATCATTTTTTATAAGATATATTTGTAAAAAGCACCTAAAAGAGAAATAAATTACTTAGATTTTTCTAATATTTAAAATACATTTATCCCTAAATGCAAGCCCGAAGAAGAAACAATAAATTTTAAAATGGTGTAGTTGTTTTTCTAATATTACACATTCATTTTTATTATATTTATAAGGAACAAATGATTTAAAAACAAAATATATTAATTATATCGTTTAAATTATAAAAAGAAATCTCTACAATGCTCTGCCGTTAGTTGAATTTGCTTCAAATTTTAAATTACTAATATAGAGTAAGAATAAAGAATAGTTTTATATGTTGTACTAAAAATATATAATATATATATTAAATATATGACCTAACAATGACAATATGATTTCTTGTCGATTACAATAAATGATATCGACTGTATCGACCGCATTAGTAAAAAAAAATATAAACTGTTATATACATTAACAGAATACCCAATAAATTTTCTAAACATTTTAAATTTAATATATTTAAAAATAAATTCTTCAACATAAAACAATGTATGGAAAATCACACCACTTTTTATTTGTTTACAATTACAGCGTCGGAGCGTCGCATGAATATATGTAATATCGTAATGTCGCTGAAAGACAAGACGCCGTTACAAATATTACTTTTGTGTAGTTTAAATTAAAATTTGATCTTTATGACGCCTATATACTGAATATGCAATACAAATATATAAAACTATTTAATAAAATAATTAAGACAGTCCTATAGGCAATTAATTCGATATTTTGATCGTTAAAAAGTAGAGATAACGAGAAATAATTTCACGAGTCAAAGAACACAGATATTACTCAGAAATTGTTGCCGTTTCTTGCAATTGTGTTTTTTTTATTGAAACAAATCAATATATAGAAGCTTAAACAGAATTAGAAACTATTATAAATATATTGTAAATATACCTTTCAATTGTCTTTGGCGTATACATGTAGAGAATTGGCTTTATTGAGGCGCATCTGTCTACAAACCTTCATTGTACGTCGTGAGGGTAGCGACTAGACGATACGTGTCCTTTACGGCACGTGAAGAGCACTCTATTATAGCCGTGTGGACGTTTCCTTAATTACTATCAATTATTTAACTGGATGGTTTAAATTTAACCGCAAAATCACATTTTACCACAATTTTATACGGAAGTTCACGTATAGATATTTGTATATTATGTAGAGATTGAAGGAAAATTATATGCACTTGTCTAGTGTCGTTACATAGTCACTTCACAAGAAACACAATAACTATTTATATGAACTAAGATGTGCATGTAATATTGGAAGTATATATATCAGTATATTTCAAAGGAAAAATATTATAATATGTAGAGCTCACCCGCGTCAACGAGATCTTCGAGTGCATTATTATCAAACGGAGTGGAACTTTGTAACGTTTGCAAAGGTTTAAATTGGACGGTGGTGCGGCAATGAGTCACGGGGCAGAGAGGGTTCCCTGCGCGTGGTGGGACGTACCTATAGAATAACGGTTGTCGGAGTGCGCGTACGGCTGAAGTGGTCGGCTGCGCCAGGGCGGGCGGCGGGCGGCGTCGGGCGGCGCACTAGCACTCACTCGCGGGCGGCGCGGGCGCGCGGCCGCCACCGGCGCGGCGCGGCGGGCTGGTCGCGGGGCTGCGGCGCGGCGGCCGCGCTACATGTCACGGTGCGGCGAGCGCGTGTTCGCGCCGTGGTCACCGACTCGCAGTGGCGTCGCCGTCCTACTGTCTGCCCGAGCCCGACGCGCGCCTTGCACCGCCCCGCTGCACTCCGCCTGCCCCCCCCGCGCCCCCCCCCCCCCCCCCCCCCCCCCCCCCCCCCCCCCCCCCCCCCCCCCCCCCCCCCCCCCCCCCCCCCCCCC
>DWQW01013221.1:0-10355 GCA_018249695.1 Heliconius erato demophoon | reverse complement strand
ATCTTGTAACTTTTAGGTGTTCCGAATTTGTTCACACTGTATTCTATATGTCTGTCTGCTAAGATTATTTATCTTAAGATCGGGTGGAAGTATCAAGCTGAAATTAATATAAAATATTAAGGTTAACGGTCTCTTAGAGAAGAGAAAAAATAAAAATATTAAGCTTCTAAGTTAACGCAATCATAAGACAGGAATATTTATGCATCGTGTTTGTTGCATAAGGGATTGTACTTTATGGGTACGATTAATTTGGCAAATGAGAAATTAGAGTACAAACACATAAAAAGCATCATATTTTTTTTTTGTTTATATTACAAAAAAAAACTGTCACAAACTTCAATTTCAAGCAAAAAGCAAACTTAAGTTTGTTCATTCTTATAGGTTATACTTCTGGCTGTGACTTAGGTCAATAACCTACAATCCGGAATTTGGTACAGAACCTTTGATGGACGAGTTCGACTCACACGTGACCGTTTTTTTTTGTATATATTATATTTTATAAAACTTAACAAGAAATAAACACAAATATTCTTACCCTTTCTTTGAGTCTTTATTTGTATTTTTTATTGTCTCATTGCACAAATATAAGTAATTAAAGAGTGTTATTTCTGTTTATATTTCCAGTTACGAGCATTTCTACGTCATTTACTGCAAATTTTGGGAATTAGATAAAGATCATGATCTGTTTATTGATAAACATGATCTCGCGAGACATAATGACCACGGTGAGTTTAAATATACAAAAGCGTAATATAATTACAAAATAATATTTAAAATAATATGTTAAATCTAAGCTATTAATATATTATTTCATAATTGAATAAACATCATTCTTAGAAATACCTATTATACAAACTACGTCACAGTAAATTTTTATTATTGGCTTAAATAATTAAAAAAATGTACAATTTAACTTTTAAAACAAGATTTTACCTTATTCCATGTCTTTTATCAAGAAGTCTTTGTTTTTAGAATAAAAACTAGTATATATAAATGTCGCTTCGAATGAGAAGTGATCGTGAAGAGATCAATCAATTACATAATTGTTTATTTTTGTTTCCAATTTAAATAATTTATATCATCATTTTAGGCCTTAGCCATTCGACATCCTGGACTGGTGGACTTCTTTGACTTCTTCAAAAAATTATATAATTTTATGTAATATCTAATAATTTAGATAAATTTAAATAATTTGACATATGGGAACATATGTCAAATTATTTAAATCACTTATTGTCTCTTGTCTCAAGAAGACATTTGCTTTTAGCTTTTCGCAAGCCTTAATCGAAACGACAGCGTCAATATTTTCTCAGCATAAACTTGACATTCCTTGTTTGTTTGATGAATCTTTATTAAATATATAAATTTCACGTGGCATTATAGTTTAAGATTATCTTTATATACCTAATAGCTTAAAATAAACTTCTGAACTGTAAACGCCATGATTGTGGGTTCAATTCCCACTTGAAACATTTTTTTTTTAATTTTCAATTGATAAGACAAAATTCACAACAAATTGAGGTAACTCACCACCCAATGTCTCGAATTTGGGTGGAAAATAGATAAGAAGATGACATTTCTACCCTACTATATGGACAGGATATAATGTGAAACAAAGAAAAATATTTATATTTAAAATTTTCAATCACAATATTATGTAGGATGTGTAACTTGGGAGTTGCAAAGATATAAAAAAATTATGATATAAGGATAGTTTTAACTATTGACATCGTTACTACGTATTTGTCTCCTATTATATTTGTTTGAGGCCAGTCGTGGCGCAGTGGCACAAAGTGAGACTGTAAAAACGACTGGTTGTGGGTTCGATCCCCACTCGAGGAGATGAAATATTTACTTAAATTTATATTTCCATTTCTTTGCACTGGTGTTGAGGACAAGCGCGGCGTTGAGTTCTGCTACTTAACACGCAATGCCTCCAGAATTCGGCAGAAAGTGGGAAACGGAATGTCTTAGGACTAGGTTCCCTCTGCCTACCCTGCAGTGTGCGGGATACAGCGTGAAGCTGATAAAAAAAAGAAATATATATATATATATATATATATATATATATATATATATAGTAGTATATATATAGTAATATATATATATATATATATATATATATATATATATATATATATATATATATATATATATATTTGTTCGTACGATAGTTTGTTTTTTTACAAATTAAATTGTTGTAATTTAGTGCAATCACAACAAAATATTTTGATATAAAGTAGTAGTTCAGTTCTAGGAAAAAATAAATAAAAACAGCTCACACTCGTAAATTTTAAATATTCACTTTAGTGATATCTTTTACAACAATGTACCAAAGAAATGACTATAACAACTGAAATAGCTGCATTTCAAATACAATATACATAAATATCAATTAAAATACACATACACAAATTGTCATACTTTTAAAAGTTCTATTACCTAAATAGTTTCCTCAATCAAATTTGATAATTTACTCTCAAGATAAGAAATTAAACATAGCGTGAAATAATATATTATATTTAACTACAGAAGTGTTTTTACATGATTTCAGCGTTATCAAGTCGTATGATCGAACGAGTGTTGTCTGGCTGCGTGACCCGCGGGAACCAGAACAGATTGACCCCAGATGGTGAACCTAGGATGTCCTACACTGAGTTCGTGTGGTTCCTACTCGCAGAAGAGGATAAGACTCATCCAACTGCTATAGAATACTGGTATAGGTAAGCTTTTTTTCTTAATTTTATGGGTACTAAAGTATTTACTTTTAACAATCTTACAGACACACAAAACTTAGAAATTATTTATTATAAGAATACGCCGAGGTGGATTGGAACCTATAGTCACCAAATTTATATGTCATAATTTATATTTATTAAATGTATTGTACAATGTCTGTCGACAAAATATTCTTAGATCCGTATTTATAAACCGCTCTGAAGTCTGAAATGGGTCTTGAGATGCCGTTTTCATTCATAGATTGCGTTTCTAGGATTGAATACAGCGTCTCCAGATCGATCTCAAGCTTGAGAGCTATTTATTAATACGGCACGTATTAACCCAAAAGACCTCTATATAGTGCCAAATTGTTATAATTGAGATCAATCAAAAAAGAAATCACATTTCTCAGTATTACCTTAATCTAGAAATTTTTAATTAACAGGCAACTTTAATAGTGCTACCATATTATAACGTATTGTAGGATTAGAGATCCCGTTTACACAATTCTTCCTAAGTGAAAATCTTTTTATTAATGTACAGACCAACAAGCATTATACAACAGTAGAGATTGAATATAATAATCATTTAAAAAATATATTTTAATGTTTTAAACGCAGGGGCACAAGTGTGTGACTGTCAACGCGACGGGTTGTGGGTTCGATTCCTACATTTCAGGAAATGAAATAATTAATATTTTCATTTCTTCGCTCTGGCGTCGAGACGAAGCGCGGCGTTGAATTCCGCCACCCAACACACAATGCTTCCAGAATTCGGTAGAAAGTGGGCAGCGGAGTGTCTTAACACTAACTCCCCTCCAGTTACACTCCTACATGCGGGATATAGCGTGAAGCTGAAAAAAAGAAAACAAAATATATGTAGCACAACAAAACTTATTTATTCGTGTCACTAAATAAAAGCCTATCACTTATGAAGTGTAACAGTAGAGAAATTACAACAACGTAGCATGCATGGCGGCGCTCGCACTCGAGAAAGTTCTATATGATCTGGTCACGTAACCATTACCATAATATTATGTTATGTTATACGGAAGTACTCGCTCATTAAGCATAAATAGGCAAATATAGTTTAAAAATAAATATATCTTTATATTAAATACTTCAGTAATTAATAAGTCTAAAAGAAAAAAAAATAAGTTATAGATTATTAAGTTTTTAGGTTATCCCATATGAAAGTTAAAATATCCGTTATTTTTAATTATAAATATAAAAACTCTTTATTTTACACCATAATATACAATACAAATATATAAGTTACATGAACTTATAAAATAATAAAATGTGAAAAGGCGGCCTTATTACTAAAGTGATCTCTTCCAGACAACCGAATTGTAGGAATAGACCGAGAGGAACGAGCATAGAGACTTGATCAAAGAGAAATTTTATCTCGATAAATTTTTGTTTTACTATATCTTTACCTCTATACTAAAATAAAGCTCATAAAATTATATCTGGATTTAGGTCTAGATTTAAATCTTGTGTATATTCTAGGTATTCTGTCTGTGTCTCATAATGTATGCCTTTTGTGCTTCATCAATATATTCTATCCCTTTACTTAAAACGAAGCTTATTAAATTATATAAAAAAAACTTTCGACAAAAAATCAAATAAAACTTCTTGATCTAAGGATATTATTTTGCAATCTTAATAAAAATGGGCCTGAGTATCAAGGCCTGTAATGGAACCATCTATCATACTGTTATAGTTGATTGACCTTAATTCGATCGTAGAGAAAAATATTCGTTCTCTTCTATTTTTAAATTGGAGGAGGTTCAAAATAGAGAAGTTTCTATATGCGTAAGCTATTTTATTTAAAAAAAACTAAATGAGGTCGTCGTAGCGTAGCACAAGTATGTGATTGTGAACGCGACGAACGTTGTCAGTTCGATTTCCATTCGAGGTAATGAAATATTTAAAATTTCATTTCCTCGCTCGGGTAACGAGGCAAAGCGAAAAAAAGTGTACAAAAATAATTGTATATTATTATTAACAATTTAATAGTATATAATATACTGAAGTTAGTGTCGCGGCTTTGCCCGCTCGGACTATACGATTACGCCATTTTCCGTTTTGATTGATATTCGTAAAAATAAGTTTTTTCCCCACATCAAATTAATAGATATTTAATAATTCCGTAATTTGAAAAAATAAACTTACATCAATGGGGAGCGTCTTTGTTTTTTACTATATAAATAAATATAAATATAATCTCGTCCTTCCAATTTACAAATAGGGGAATTGTGCTTAAGATGGCATACGAAGATAAGATGACACACTGCCAATATTGATTTAAATATTTGCGCTAAGTGTGACCTTATGCCGTTTTAGAGAGTGTCTTTAGATATCACTAGTATTCAAATTCATTATGACGGAAGGTAAACGCAGATTGGCAAGTAGTTCATGTTTTCGTAATTTTGAATAGCAGAAAATTTTTCTTTCGCTTTTGCTTGGTGGTGAAAATACACGTAAGGTAAGGATTTTCTACCTGAAGTAATTTTTAATGTAAAATAGGCTTTTTATATGACACAACTAACGCTAAAAGCGCATTCTTACCCATAAACTTTTGTCACAACTGTTACAATTAAATTCACATATCTATTTTGTAAGATGACATACAAAACGTAAGTATAAGATGGCATAGTATGTCATCTTACACTTATAAATAGAATCGATTAAGAAGCCAGAAGAGAAGAGCGTACTTAATGAAATTTCTCCATTGCTAAAGTCTACTTCTACAGGAAAGTCACGTGTGAACAAAAATGTCAGTGGATCGCAGGTTATGACGTCTATGTCATCTTACCCTATAGGTATGTCGTCTTACACCGGTCGACCTAAGTGCGATTTATGTTTGTTTTTTAATTTTATGTTGCTTTGATTGTTCTGAAACTACAATACTTTCGTTGATTATGATATATATGATAATATACGCAATGTCCTGATCTCACATGACTTCATTTATTTCAAATATTTGTCTTGAAAGAAAAAGTATGTCATCTTAAGCACAATTCCCCTATATATTTATAAAATATATAAAACAAACTTAGATGTTTAAGGAGAATTAAAGAAATATTTCCTAAAGTCAAATAACAGGAATGCTGATTTATAGTCGTCCATCACTAATCACATCAAAAGACACGACTATATAAATATAATCTATACCATCTCGAGATGTGTAAAAAAAGATTTATAATAGAAATAGATAACTATCTATAATAATAATTGAAGTAAGTGTTATGCGTGATTAAGTGCGTGCGACAGAAACCAAGCGAAAGCGCAATGACACAGTTGATTTACCCGATTAACCGACAAGGCTTCCATTGTAGCGTGAAATATACATGCTTATTAGATCACGCTATGTTCTATATCGATATACAATCTTATATTTTTAGCACAATTTTTAGAAAAATATTTCAGATATTTAGATAAATGTGTTTATTACACTCTACTATCAGAATCTGCTCATTCTGTTGTATTTATTTTGAGATAAGGCATGATGTTATAAAGGTGTATTCGTAAGTTATATGAGTCCAGTATTTAAAAAAGTATTTAAGTCAATAGTTTTTAACTTTATTTATTTATTTTATTATTTAACTTTTCTATAAATTTACTGTGAATTAAATTAAAATTGGGTAATTTTTAACATCATTACAAACCTTTTTGGCTTCTAAATGTTATATATATTGTTGTTCTAGTATTAATTTTTAAATAGTAATAAATTGAAAAAAAATAAAAATAAAAAAACGGTCGAAGACCTTGGTAATTATTACCTTATAATTATTTACGATATCCGGGAAATATATATATAAATGGCTGTAGCATAAACCTGTACAAACCTCTATAACATTCTGGATATTAAACTGTACTTAATAACAAATAAAAAAAATGATATCTCAATATATCTCCGCTAGGTCTGAACAAAGAGTATAGTGCTATATTCAAAGAGAATAAAATAAATGTAAAATGTTACGTACATTTCAGGTGTATGGACGTAGACGGTGACGGATACATTTCTATGTATGAATTGGAATATTTCTACGAAGAACAAATGCAGAGGATGGAAGCTATCGGTATTGAAACACTGCCATTCAATGACTGTTTGTGTCAGGTCTGTATTATATTTATTTGAAATATTTTATAAAACAATATAAGTATATATTGTTTTTATATAAAATTTATGATAAACAAATAAATAATAAAATTAGTAATAGGAAATATTTTATGTCTAAGTCTTATAACACGATTCAACTTATACTAAAGTTAAATTAACCTAAATTCTCAAAAAAGAATTAAAATAAATTGTTGTTTAATATATCACCTATATAGTCGAACTAATATTAATACTTTAACATCATTATAAAGAACTAATTTCGTATTAAATAAAAAATTATCTCCATTTTCAGATGCTTGACATGGTGCATCCGGCGGAAGACGGCAAAATAACACTCACAGACCTAAAGAAATGCAAACTCACACCAATATTCTTCGACACATTCTTCAACTTGGAGAAATACCTCGACCACGAGCAGCGAGATCCGTTTGCAACACAACGTGATTCAGATTCAGAGGTACCTACAGTTAATGCTATAAACAAATTTTACTATGATGTAACGTGTGTTTATTATACGACTAGAGGGCACGCGCGGCTTCGCCCGCTTATTAGGAGTGATTTCTAAAAAAAACCACGAAACACATGTTCAATAAAATATTTTTAACAGTCTAAATTTAATTTTTTATAAAAATCGGTGGCAATTTAAAAATTTTTCCATATAAACTTTCAACCCCTTATTTGAACCCTTAGGGGGTGAATTCTAAAAAACCATGTAACACGTGTTCAATGAAATATTTTTAAGAGTCTGAATTTCAAATTTTATAAAAATCGATACAGATTAAAAAATAATCCATACAATCTTTCAACCCCTATTTCATCCCTTTAGAGTTAAAATTTTTTAAATTCCCTTCTTAGTGGATGTCCAGAATATGAAAATAAATATCTGCCCAAATTTCACGTTTCTACCATCAGCGGTTACGGCTCTGCGTGCGTCTTACCTCAGTCAGTCAGCACAAGTCCTTTTATATATATAGATATAGCCGATTGTGACATTATATTTCTGTGAACACGTATCTTCCAAAAAAAAATATGATTTTTTTAACTTCACTCTGTATCCCGCACATAGCAGGAAAGGCAGGAAGGATGTTAAGATACTTCGTTTCCGATTTACCGTTCGACTTCCGAGACATTACGTTTTGTTTGGAACTTCACTTCGCGCTTTGTCTTGTTATTTACGGGTTTCCCCGCTGGAAATACCTCATTCCCCATTCAGTCAGCCAAGACGACCTCTAAAAAGATATTAACATCGTTGAACGAAAAAAAATGATTACAAGAAATTGTGTTTAAATATGACGTAAAGTAGGAACTAAACAAATTTTAATTTTAAAAGCGTAGGAAATCTTTCATTTTAGTTCTTTTAATTATGGAAAATGCTAATAAAAATATTAGAAAAATTAAAAAGGGCTTATATGTTCATAATATCATCATTGCTTCGCAAGATTTATTTTAAAATGTTTTGTTTTTTATTAAAGATGTCAGAATGGGACCGATTCGCTGCAGAAGAATATGAATTGCTCGTAGCTGAAGAAGGCGGCAGCGACGCCCAGGACCAAATGTAAGTTTTACATATATCACTGTAATATCTTTAAATTACACTATATTGTATAATAACATATTTCTCTAAAAACAGGCAATTATTTAAGATATATAAAGAGTCCGAGAAAAGGAAATACGTTAATCGTTTCTTTGAGTTGTGCAGGAGTAACTCACAAGGACATAAATCAAACAAATAATATATATTTGGTAAAGTACTACCACAGGTCCCGATAGTCAGAGCATTGTGAGGCACGTCGCTCCTAGACGCTTTACCCTGCACACGAAACACATATAACAGACAACACTGTACGAATATGTTCTGAATGCACATAATACCAGAATTAGAGATTTCTCCATACTATATCCAAACCTTGAAACGTTATTTAATCTATTGCTATTTATTTATTCAGTTTTGCTTTTAGTATATGATATTATATATTATATTTACTTATATATGTAACAAATATGTAGTTATCATATCATTGGTCTAATTTCTTTCATCAGGGAGGAAGATAGAACTGGCTATGCTAGGGTAAGAAAGTGTTGTATTGCAGTGTATGTCTTGTGTTCCGCTGCATTGAATTTGCACAAATATGATATAAAAATTATATTATTTTTTTAATCGTTATCAGAACTATAGTATACGTATACAGACACTATTCCTTGATTAAATAGTCGCCAATGTTAATTTCTAATTCTAATATTATAAAGAAAAAAAGAGAAAATTCTAATATAATAAGGAAATTCAAAGGTTATAAACAAAAATTCTTTATTTATTACATGATTATATACATGATGATTACTCGCATACTCTTAAGTATATAAGCATAAATTTGGCTTAAAACTGCTAATGTTAGAAAAAAAAACCTTTTATAACATTAAACATAATATTCAATATTTAATTAAAAGATATTTTACGCAAAAAATACAACCTCAAAAAAAGGGCACCGACTCTGGTTATGTCGCTAGTCTAGTTATATCAAGGAATAGTACTCTTGTATCACACCACCCATTTGTTCTGATTTCGAAGCCTGATACAAGCTTGAGTGAGATAATAACGTTACGACGTGACTTGAAAGAATTTGCATCTTGCTCCACAAATATATCGCTTACGACACCCCGACGCGTGCAAACTGAATATCAAAGCATATGTTTGTACACTCGTAAAGAAATGTGAAGTTGCTTGAAGTCTGCCTTACTGATGAAATCTTTATCATTTCTACACTATTCATAATATGTATTTTGTTTTAATGTTTTATTTTGCCCTCTTTCATCAATAATGAAACCGCTTTTGACGAATTATTTCTGAGTACTCGTCAAAAGAAATTTTACGCATTCCTTATAATATATAAATATCGTATTTGAACGATTTCATATCTTCGATTAATCTCGTCTAGAGTGGTTTCATTAAACATATATATTATTTCATCTTCTCACATTTACTCAGCTTTCTTTTGTAAATAATATCCAATATTGCCAGTCATGAAGGCATGAAGCGACTAACAATACAATCAATTTTGCAAATCTGATGCATTCAGTACATATATCATTAACATATGACATTTATTTTATTGCAAATATTTGACTTAGACTTATGTTTCAGCTCATACGATGAGACAGATGAAGACTGCTTATCACCTAATTTAGATGACGTTACCAACACTGAAGTGATAGAAGATTCTAGTGTGGAGGAATCAACATTGAGCGAGGGCTCCATAGTAATGGCGTGCCGTAAAGACCCTTTGGGAATTGTTAATAAAGCTGCGCCTTCTTCCGGCTTCGTTAACCTTAGCACAATATATTCCTTAGGAAATAATGATCGAATAAACAACCAAAATAAAAATCTCATTCCCGAAAGAAAAGGAGAAAAACCAATACCACCCGAAAAACCAGTGAGTTTAATGATGATGAATGGTAAAATGGATAATAAGTTTGGTTTTGGTAATAACAGTTTTTTATACTCACAACTTCTG
>DWQW01013220.1:0-10356 GCA_018249695.1 Heliconius erato demophoon | reverse complement strand
TTCCGATGACATGTTGTAAGTATGACATGAAAAATATGTTTATTATCTAATAAATATATGAAATGTATTATTATTTCTATGTTTTGAAAGACTTATATGAAAAGTGTTTACTCTATTATGAGTGAACCAACGTACATATTAAATAAAGGTATATCTAGTACATAGAGTATGACAGAAAATAAGAAAGAAGTTTAAAAGTATGTTTTTGTATGATTAAATATCCAAAACAAGCTACTTTAGAACACAGATATTAGTTAATATTTGTAAAAACTAGAAGAAAGCTTTAGGAGAAACCAGAGTCAACTTCCTGTTAAGCCATGCAGTACTCCAACTTCCGGTGAATTTTCGCCACATTGCATGTTACGAGGCAGAACTCAGCACCGAGTTTCTTCTTCGTGACATTAAAATATATTATTTTCAATCAGATTGTAATAAAAAAAACTATATATATATATAATGCAGGCAAAGCACATATAAACGTGTTAGAAGGGTATTTTTTAATGTAGAGTCAAATGTTTTAATTCAAGTCAACCTGTCCAGTCTCCAATTCCCATTTTATAGATATTGTGTGGGATGCAAATCTTCTTTATGAATCCCATATTCGCTGATCTCACGATTTGGTGAGATCAGCGAATATTGTATTTAATTAACTAAAAGCGATGTTTGTGTTTCGACTCCTACTTGATGGCATTATTTGTTTCATTTTCTCGCTCTGGTAAGAAGACAAAGCACAGCATCGACTTCCACTTAAAAGAAAATGTTTCAAAATTAGACTGAAAGTGAGATGCAGAGTGTCCTAACAATAGGTTCCCAGTACCTAACCATCTATGGGGTATAAAACATAAAGCTGTTCTTTTCTTAATTTTGATTTTAATTTATCAAAATAGTTAATCTTAACATAAATAAGATTTTTTTATTAGATGCTTAAGACTTGGCTTCCCAAGCTCTACATAATACGTATGTATTTATATTGTATATATCTCAACGGATCACCTTAGTAAAAGACAACTTTTCGCAAAGATTACCAACAGGGTTGACAAGAAAATCTCGGTAACAAAACGTCAGCAGCCCCTTTAACGGACAAGGGATGGATTTACACATATCATGAACAGATTTCCTCTAACAAAAATTCCCCTTTTATATACAGTATGTTTGAAAAGGCGCGATACGTTTGAATGTATGTGTTTTTGTGGTTTAACATCACTCTGTATTCCGCTTATATGACGGTAGACAGAAGGAATCTAGTTAAAGAGCCTCTGTTCCCCACTTTTCATGCATTTTTTCAGAGTATGTGTGTTGGGTGGCGACATTTAACGCCGCGCTTTGTCTCTTTACTTTGGTAAAGAGATCTCAGCGATGAAATATTTCATTCCTCTGAGTGGAAGTCGAGTCTTGAAATCTAAATAGGCTCTATGTATTGTTTTAATATACATAAAATCTCTTTTTCAATTTTCTTTTCTTCCTATACTCTCTGTGTGTTGAGAGGAGGAACCTCAAAAACTATTAAGTAATGTTATATTATAGAATATTAAATTACTTGACGCAATAAAGTAATCACTATTTTGTGTTTAAAAGATACAAAAAAATATACAAATATATCAACTTTCAAAATGTTAGTTACTAGTCGACAAACACATTTTTATATAACAGATTCTATACAAATTAAATTAAAACAACAGACGGTATACAAAACAAACTAGCCTTATAATTCATTAAGCATAGCGTGGGTTCAATTCCCGTCACGACCAAAAAAACTTTTAAAATGACGAAACTCCACAAAATCGCCAGCTGTTTATAGTTTCCTTTACGCATTAGTTGGCTGCGGGTCAATCAATCACCAGTGTTTATGTGACATGAATTGTAAGCGATCACGAACATCGGAAATACTGTTTTTGATGTAATTTTTGTGTTAATTTTTTTTAACTAAATGCTGTATAATAAGACCGGTACCGGCGTAATATATAGGTAGAAGGAATTTAGTGTCAGACATTTTGGTCCCTAAGTTTAATTTCACAGTCACCGACTGGGAGTTGAACCCCTAACCGTCTCGGTACATTTAAATGATGTTATTTTCCATATACATACAAATATATTATAGAAAAAAATAATTAGGTGGTAGATTTATTACATAATAATATTTTCGATAATTAACATTTGTGTACCAACTTTTATGTAAATAAAATAAAATAATTTAATAAACTAAATTTTAATTAACTCATTTAAAAATTCATCTACCCTGAAATCATAATCGAACCTACAACCCCCCACAAATTGACTATCCACCAACAAACACCACGAAGGCATTTAGCCATTTCCTTACCCTATAAGGATAAATTTAGTTTATATATTTATATATAGTTTTCGAGGCAAATGCTACGTCGTGCGGGCGTATGGGGGACACCTGACATGGTTTGAATAATTTCGCAGTTATATTGTGAATTTTAAAATCGGTACAGATGTCTCTGTCTCGGAGCTATAAAACAACGGAATGTTGATAATTTGAATATTGTATTTGTTTTTTTTTGTTTGATTTATAGAAGTCAGGAGTAGCGTATTGGAAGTAGTTATTTTTATTGTTGTTAAAAAAATATGTAGAGACGGTATTTTTAATTTGGTCGCGTATAATTTTGATTTAAGCTGTAGTCGAGTTAACATATATCATAATATCTATTATAGGTAAGAGTAAGGTAAAAGAATTGTTACTTTCTACTATACGAAATATAGTATGATAGTAAACGCAATGGTTGTGAGTTCAACTTCTATTTGGAGGAAAAGAATTATTTTCATTTTCTTGCTCTGGTGCCTACGCGTTCCAGAGGGAACGGAGTGTCTTACACTAGGTTCCCTCTACCCTGATACGAAATAAAGCGTGAACCTCTATAATATAGTGAAAACACCATCTTGAAATATATAAATACAAGAAGTCCAAATTCTAAACAATGGACCCTCAGGATCATTCAGCTCTAGAGAATGTTTATGATTGATGACATCTCTTCACTGCACCTAATTGACAGTGATTGAGCAGTTTACGTATACATTACAAATATCTTATGCGGTTGAAATTATTTATATTTTATATTACATACCCTATTAATAGAGGAATAAGATCGAAATTGTAAAATCAACATTACCTTAATGGCAATTTAATAACAAAAAGGCTCTACCTGCAAAGTAGAGTCCAGTTTTTATTGGTTTAAAAATATTAGAAACCTAATTAAGTTGTTGAAAAATTAATTTTATGGTATATCTTTTTATTGTGAGATGCATCTTAGATGTGGGATAAGCATGTAACAGAGTGTGATTTTGTTCTATAGTAGGTACAGTACTAAGTTTATTTTTTACAGAAATTTGATAGTGGATTATTTTTAGTATGTTATATGATTTTGATACCCTATATAAAGAATAGAAAAAATCTAAGTAACTAGTTTCTTTAGACTAGAGACAACGCAAAAAAAATTGTAAACTCAAATAGACTTCAAATTGAAAAAAAAAACACTTATTTATTAGTACGAAGCTTCCAGCCTTATCCTTTCCTTAGTAAATTTTTTAACGCAGTATCCCATACAGAGCAGAGTAGACAGAGGAAACCTGGAAATTTAGTGTTAAGACATTTCGTTCCTATTATGACACTCCGGTTCCCCACTTTCCGCCGAATTCTGGAGACATTATGGTATATTGAGTGGCGGAGTCTAACACCGCCTTTTGCCTCATTACCAGAACAAGCGCAAAGCAAAAGCAAGAGCAAGGAAATATAAACATTAAATATTTTATATCCTCGAATGAGAATCGAACTCATAACCTCACGTTTACAGTGGCACGCTTGTGCCCCTGCACCACGACTGGCCTAAGATCTGTTATATAATAATAATATTTTCTTTATATATAAACTACTACTACTACTACTAAAGAAAGAAATGCGTACTGAAGGTGAAAATCCACCTGTGTGGTCATGTATTTGTGATAAAGCCCGTCGTAACGCAGTGTCTCTTATCAGAAAGATAGCAGGTTCTATTTTTATTGAATGATTTATTAAAATTGATTGGATTGAATCATATATTTATAATCTAACAACCTGATGGTAGCTTTACAATAAAGGAAAAAAGTTTTATAACGATACATTTTATAATAAACTAACTTTTTTATATCTTTTGTTTCCGCATTTCATAGACTACATAATTTTTAATAAGCGTTATTTTTTTAATATATTATATTAGTGACAAGTCACTCCATTCTTTTAAATGAAATGAAAATAATTAAATTCCCCTGAATGGGAATCGAAACCACAACGCTGCGTCACGGTTCACGACGGCTGCAAAGACTAAGTTCCTAAACATACTAAATTTAAATTTCTAATTATCATAATGATTTTTGAACTTTTGACACAGTCACGCTTATATTATAATTAAAAAAAACACACTCAAATATTACAATTTTCGCTATCAATTACTATATTAATATACTTTAATAAATCATATAATGTATCTTCACTAAAAATTGCCTTTTTATCACTCGCGATAATTATCAAGATAGATCCTTTCCACTACATAACAAATATTGATGGAGTGTCAAATGAGAAATTCTTGATATTTTTTAGTGTCACTACCTACTAGCTGTCAGTATCGCGCATCCATTCATTTCGATGTTCCAGCCAGTTTACGTAGCAACTTTGTGCACGGAAATGTATGCTTTATATGTAAGGAATAGAGATGGTGTGGAGTCGCCTAGGCTATTTGGTTTGTCAGTTGACAACTGATCATTGAAAACAATAGGGTCGTTAAAGTGGACATAGCGGATTGAAGGCGAGACCACCGTCAAGTAGACAATGCGCTCGTGTCGGGAGTGTTACGAATGTATGGCAGATAGCATTGCGTTTCGTTATTCATATTTCTATCGAATTTCATATTTTGTAATGGATTTTCTTTTTCATGTTTTTTTTTGTTAAGTTGAGTGAAGTTAGAAGGAATGTTTTAAGTTGTTATGTTGGTGTGATTGGTGGTTGTAGATTTGATTTTGAACGAGTCAATATTTATATTTATGACATTTTTGTTGGTTGTCTATTTAAATATAAATTCAAGCCGTAATTAATGAAATTATTTATTACGAAAATATCTTCTTTAATTTCTTAATCTTGCTGCCAGCTGCTGAACTAGGAAATGAAAATAATTAATTTAATGTGGGCATCGAACCCGCATCCATCACGTTAAAAGCGCGCGGAACGTGAAACGATCTTTATCATAAAAAAAACAAAATTAAAAAAAAATGATTTAGGAAAATACGTACATACCCAACGATACGTAACTCAATTATTATACTTTTATTATCTCTATGTACACGGCTGTACTTTAGTAGGTGTAATAACTAAAAAAAACGTAGAAACGTCAAATTATGTTATATCAGCATTTAATTATGATGAAAATGTTGATATAGATAAAAAAATAATTACTTCCTTTCAATTAAGGATTAACTTGAAATTTGTACTTAGAACTATAAGTACCTAACTACCTATCTATATTGTTTTTTAACTTCACTCTGTATGTGTGATAAGACACTCTGTTATTCTCGAGTCACATTCATTCCCCACTTTCCGCTGAATTCTGGAGGCATTGTGTGCTGAGTGGCAGAACTCAACGCTGCGCTTTGCCTCGTTACCAGGGCGAGAAAATAAAAATGTTAAATATTACATTTCTTTAAATGAACCCACTTGGAATGGTGGAAATTGAACCCACAACCTGTCGCGTTTACAGCTGCACGCTAGTGCCTTTGCACCGTGACTGGTCTCTATTACATTGCTTAGGAATATTTAGTTTCCTCACATAAAACTTAATGTGGGAAAAATTGGGAGACGGATGTTGACTGAAGTCTTCACAATCTGTTCCCTGTATCTGTTTTACTATAGGCGGAATACTACAAAAAGTTAAATCAAAATAGTGAGCTTACCATCAATTCATAAATTTAAAACACCAAATCATATTTACGTAATCACTATTGCTAATGAAATACGTAATATGAAAACCACGTGATTAAAAAAATCTGATAAGGATGTCAAAATTATTAGAGGCCAGTCGTGGCGCAGCGGCACGAAGTGTGACTGTAAAACTGGCTAGTTGTGCGTTCGATCCCCACTCGAGGAGATGAAAGATTTACTTAAATTTATATTTCCATTTTCTTCGCTCTGGTGGGGAACGGAGTGTCTTAACACTAGGTTCCCTCTGCCTACCCTGCTGTGTGCGGGATACAGCGTGAAGCTGATGATGTATACAAAATAAAAAAATAGTATAATGATATAAGTTCCTTAGTAACTATTATGCTCGGGCATGTCCAAAACTTAATTAATTTTAGATTTTTTTACCCACAAAAACCCAGAGGAAAAACTATACTAAGGCTGTCGTGTGCAGCGACATAGACTGTAAACATGACGATTGTTGATTCGATTGCCACTTATTGAATGAATTAATAATATTTCTTTACTCTGGTAAGAAAAACGTGGCTTTAAGTTCTCCTAATTACCACAAAGTTTTCAATTTGGGCCAAAAATCAAGAAAAGAAATTTGCTCTAAACACAGTGTGACTCTAAACAGAGATATGTTATTCAATTAATCATTGATTTTAGTTTCACGCTTCAAAACAGAAAAAAAGAACAAAATAATAAAAAAAAACTCAATCTCTACCTTTCAGCATTAGGATCCTGTATAAGAGTGGCCGGGATGCTGTGCTCTATGTCCCTGTCATCCGGCGAGACGCGGGACGCGGGGGACTCGGGTGTCCCCTCGCCGTCCCGCGCCCCCGTCTCCCGCTGGTCCTTCACACCGCTGTCTGGACTGGTTGCTTCTTCTGTGGACAAAAGAAACATACATGAAGTCGTTTTTTTTAACTTGATATTACGCTGAATGGCAAATGGCTGTGGGTAGCGTAGAGCCTAGTTGTAATAACTAGTTTCTGTTTGTAATATAGAAGATAATAATTAAGAAATAGCTGCATTTTGTATTCCGCATATAGCAGGGTAGGCAGATGGAAACTAGTGTTAAAACTCTATCAACGCTGCGCTTTGTCTTATTTCTAGATCGGTGAAATGAAAATAATTTATTGCAGTGGGAATCGAACACGCAACCGACGCCATTAAACGGCTGTGCTACGATTCTCTTAAATTGATTTGTTAAAATCTGATTAGATACTGAAGTAGAGAACGTGGTCAAATATAAAAGTTCAAGTCAATGAAAGCTCAATTTCAAATTCGATAAGTTTAAGTTAAAAAAAAACAATTGTAACATTTTGATATTGGAACTTTTAATCAGGAACAAGTGAAAGAAAGATTACAGATAACGCTAAGACGTATCGTGTTCAAATTGACAAAGATATCAAATAGTAATAAACCGAACTTATAAAGTTGGTTAGCTTCTTCTTCACGCTTTTTCTCTCAAATAAAAGAGTAGGTAGAAAGAATATAGTGTCAAAACACTCCGCACAACAATCTTAAAAAAGGTGTCCCATAATATAGATTACTACTACTTACTTAGACTAGATATTTATTAAATATATAGATATGGAATATAATTAAAATTCAATGTCAAAAGATTTTAGTAAATTAAGAAAACAAACTAACCAGACAGGTATGTCCTGTCTGGTTAGTTTGTTTAGGACAGGACTCAGACAAATACTTTTAATACGTAATCATCGTAATCACAATCATTATAAGAATTCTTGAATAAAACGAATCACAACTAAACATAAAAATATGATAAAACCAGGAAAATAACGCATTAAACAGGGCTATCGCGGACACGATGTGACGCAAACCTAACGATTGATTGATTGTCGTTAGTCATTGTAGGCAAAACTGACCAATTATTTAGAGTTTGTTATCGGCTGACATAATTTTGTTCGTGATTATCGATTTCAACACATATAATTTTTATGAGTTCTTATCATCATTCACTTTGTATGAATTAAAATGTACATGTCACTTGATATACGGTTACAAGATTGTGTACTTTGAAATATATGTGGTCTAATCTTTTCTGGATAGTGGAGTTGAGGTCGTTTTGGGGTAGTGGGACGGATTATCTATAAGCGTGATGATTGTGAGTTTGATTCTGATTCAAGGAAACGTATTATTTCAATTTACCCGCTCTGGCAAGAACGAACACGTCACTAACTTGTACCACTCAACACGATATGTCTCGAATACGGGCAATATTATGGAGAATGGAATTTTTTGACACTAAGCTCTCACTGCCTACCTAGTTTAGTTTTTTTTTAGGATTTAGTGCCCAAAGGGTAAAACGGAACCTATTACTAAGTTTTAGCTGTCTATCTGTCGTTCTGTCCGTCTATTACAAATTCTCATAAGCCGTGGTAGACAATAGATTTTTTTACAGATAATATATTTTTGATAACTCTATACTTTACACGGTAGCGAGAAACTTATGCTGACCGTCTAATGATAAAGATATTTGTATATGTGGAGATATAAGTGAGTATTTATTATGAAGCACTTTAAAACCAGCCTTCAATCTGATATCAGATTTCTAAACGACAGACCAAAACCTGAGCTGTAGGACAAAATAAGAAAAACGATTTTCGCTTATAAGCTTGTCGTTCAAAAATTTTGAATATATAGGCTGTGATTTAATTTATTGAACCTGTCTGTATAATGGTTAACGACGTTTTTTTTATTTTTATAGCTGAATACTGTATCCTACAGAGGGAACCTGGAAACTTGGTGTTAAGGCACGTCGTATCCATTATGGCTTCCGTTAGGAACGGAACTTTCCGCCGAATTCTTAGGCATTGCGTGTTGAGTTGCAGAACCGTGCTCCGGTGTCACCGGAGTGAAAAAATGAAAATATTAAAGCAACAGCATCGTTGCATACACGACTTCTATATTTTTATAATTCAGATAATTTATTTGGGTACATAAAATTCTAAATATATGTATGTTTATCGATAGTCTTAAGCATCGTGAACAAATAAAGCACTGTGTTGTTTTTTAGGGTGAGATAGCTGAGTGTGTTATATAAATAGATAAATTATCTATTTTGATTACAAAAATTTAATCATTATACTGATAAGCGATAGACACATTTTTTTTTAGGAATATCAGAACATACAAATTGTAGAAAAAGTGTTAGCTAATCTTATGAATTGGAGAACGGCGAGTTTTAGCACTTGATTTCCTCCATCTATCCTGCAAGATGCGGGATAATTTTTTTTTTAAATCTTAAATTCGCTCCACCCTGTACACAAAGTGAGACGTCACGTCAAAAATTTTGAAACCGGAGATACTCCAAAGTACCTATACACCGAAAACGTTGCGGTGGGCCTTATTTCACTGCCCAATGGCTCGTGAACCGCGTTTTGCGGGTTAATTGATTAAAATGCATCTCATCAAAGATGCGCTAAATGGATCGCCTAAAGCCTCCAGCCTGGTCGATGGGTTTCCTTTGACCAGGCTGTCAATGCCAGGCCAGTCAATTCTTGATGGCGTTATCGTTTTTTTTTTATATTCACGCAGTATCCCGTTTATAACAGGGTAGACAGAGAGAAAGAGAAATCATTAATTACCTTGTGGGAATCGAACTCACAACCATCGTCGTTAACAGCCAGATACTATACCACGACAGCTTGATCCCTCTCGACGTTATCATGATACAGAATTATTCCGAGCTGGCCACGTTTGTCCAAATGATCGAAAATGCTCTATGCCTAGCGGCGGTGCCTCCAATAGACGTCTATGGGACAGTGAGTGGTCGTTTTACGAAAACAATGGTATAATTTCAACAGAATTCACCATTTTGATAATATCTCATTTTGTTATCAAACGCCACCGTTATGTCGATCTTCGGTGAGGTAAATAGGTTTTTGTGCAAGTATTTCGAGGGAAGTAACTGTCTTTTGTCTTTTTTTTTCTTTTGTTTTTATCTTTAGATGCTCGTGATTTGATGAACTTGATGTGATGATTGTTTCGAAAGTTATTTTTTATCTGTGTTTATTATAGATTATCGCATAGACTTTTTTAGAAGGTCAATATTATGAATGATTACAAATTTCCATCTGCTTAGAGGTTTAGTTATGTTTTTGATCTCTTTAAAGTAATAAAATGAAGTGTTAAGTTTTGCCACTGCCAACATGCAATATCTCGAAACTTACCACAAGTAGGGAACAGAGTGTCTTAACTCCTCTGCCTTCCCTACTTTACGATATAGGATACAGCGTGAAACCAAAAAAAAACTAAACACATACAAATAAATACAAAGCTAGCATATATTACTATTAATTTTGATTGATATGTTTACTTTATATTCGATATTAGATTTTTTCGAAGCTTTGATTACACACTAGCTATACAGCGCGTTATCA
>DWQW01013219.1:0-10356 GCA_018249695.1 Heliconius erato demophoon | reverse complement strand
CGGTGAAGCAATTTTTGATTATTTAAAAATTAGAAGATAAAAAACATTACGGCCAGTATCACTTTAGTTTAAAAGAGCGTACGACAAAAAAGGTTAGGTAAGAAAAAATTAAAGCATTGATGTAACAACAGACATTATATGAACTTTTCACGTGTTCTGTTTAAGAATGTAAATATAATATAAGCACAAAAAATGGTAATAGACACGTCATAATAATTGGCTTAAATCGAAATCAATTACTATTTTTATTACATTTTTACTAACATAAATAACATAAATAAATTTTACTAACATAAATAAATACTAAACGTGTGTAACAAAAATATTGTAACAGAACTCGAAAATAGTAAAGAATTTATTTAGTTTGTACAAACCTTTAAGAACAAACACAAGGAAAATTGATATGTATATTTTAAAATATAAAAAATAAACAACAACCAACATATGGAAAATATAACATTTATTATAATAAATTTGAACATATAACACAAGTAACAAATGTATGTACGCATCTATATAAAATTACCCTCAATTGATCGCATCTATAACTTCGGAGGGTAGTATCGACCTGTTTTGTGGAGGAGTGTTTCTTACAACAGCGGGCGCTGACGTCGCAGTCGGAGGTATTTGGGCCTCCTCTTCTTTCTGTGTCTTTTCAATAGTATCCGATAATATTTCCTTTAGAGTATTGGCTAAGGTTTTTGGATTACCGCTGCTGTCCAGCTGTGAAGAACGTGATGTTTATAAAAATGTTACCTAAATGGAGAATATACCAGGTAAAATTTTTGTTATAAAATGAACTGTGGACGGATTAGTGTTTAATGTCTATAAGCATTGAGTGCATATATAATTATAGAATGTGTAGAGTGAATAAATAGGTATATTGTAACATTATGACTGTGCGTAAGTGCCTGTAAAGTGCCTGTTCTGAAATATTTTGTAAGAACGTAGGTAGTATCTACCTAAAATTATTGTATAAATAAATATATATTGTAAACTAAGCGAGCTTATAAGTAATACACTACACACTATATTCTCTAGAATATAGTGTATTTACTTATAAGCTCGCTCGAGAAAAAAAGTATATAGTAGGTATATGCTTAGTTAGTGTGTAGTATATATGTAGTGCTAAATTCATATATAGTAGCGTAGAATAAATTAAGATGGCATATAGTACCGTAACGACGTGTCCGCCGAACCGCTTGTGTACATTCTTTACTTTGTGCGCAGCTTCTTTGACAATTTGCCTCGCCGCACTTATCTCTGACTCGGGTCGACCCATTTCTGACAATTTACTTTGTAAACGTGTTGCTGCGACCTGGTCAAATAAGTAAATTAATCACTTATTTACTACTCATATGTATGTAGAGGCCATCGTGGCGTAGCGGTAAAGGCGGTACAGCGTGCGACTGCAGGTTCGATTCTCACTCAGGTGAATGATCTATTAACATTTCTTTGACGCAATGTCTCGATGCTTAATGTCTTAGCACTGAGTCCCTCTGCCAATTCTACTGTGCGAGAATATGCATGAAGCTACGATTTTATTTTCCAGTTCATCGGAAGAGAGACCTAGATATTTCCACGTGTAACCTTTAGTGGTTGACCTTTTCCTATGTTATCTTTTATACAATATTCAATGGAAATTTTCATTGATTCAGAGTTGTGGAAACATAGTATGATTAAAAATTACCCACATTTTAAGTCTTTTATTTTTAAGAAACAAAATTTGTAGAATTAATGGTAAATTATTTAAAAAAAAAAATAATAAAATGATACGTTATATTATGTTCCTTACCTCATTGTCGACTTCCAAAGCAACTAACTTCTCGGGCCATTTGACTTGTCTATTAAATATATTCGACATGCGATGATTCTTTGGAAAGCCCACTAAGATGAAACCCTTCGAGTCTTGGTGCATAAGCATTGTTTCTTTGATGATATCCACCGTTAATTGCTGTACAATAAATATATTAAATAATTAAAGCAATTAATAGAAGATGTTGCAAAAATTACAATTGAATAGTATTATTAAATCAAGAACATTTGAATGAAATCATGTCTTTGGTCAAATTCTCAACTTTTTATAGTCAAAATCGATAAATATATAGCTCATTTGGTGCTACAATTACTTTATTGTTCTTTTTTTAATATTACAAGAGACAAAAACAAAGTTTACCCTTTATACCTTTTTGACATATTTAACAAGTACGACCATTAGTGCGTTATTTGCGTGAAGTAAAATACGTAAGTAAATTTATTTGTAAATCACAAACCTTCAACAACTGAAACGATAATTTACAATGTGGATAAAATCCCAATATACATCCATTCCATTAATATATCCCATCGATCGATATATTATGATTTTCGTTAATAAAGATACAATCGATCTCAAATTTTTGTATGTGATTGATTTCGGCAACGGTAGTAGTTCGGTTGTTGTAATATATTTTTACTAATAACTCAGGTTAGTTTTTTAAAATTTCTACCTATATATTAAAGGATGTTGCGGCAGCGAATCAACGTTTATAATATAAATAGAATTTTTCTACACCTCAACTAGTTGATATTGAAGGTATAAAGTCAAAAACTAAGTGTGTACAGTGTGTAAAATATTGAATATTAGTTATCACAAAATGTTTTCTTAAACAACACCTCAGGTTACATACATCAGGTATATCCTCCTGTGCTCTCAACTTATCCGCTATAAGCTGTCCCCTGGGCGTGTCCCTCTCAGCCTCAGACCTGACCAGCTCTCCAGGTCTTATCAATGTATATCCGGTTATATTAGATATGGTCTGCGCCACGGTCTGGTTGCCCGCACCCGGCACCCCGCTTACGAAGATCACCGGCAAATGTTTTATTGGCGTCATGTCATATGTATTATCGTCCTGCTGGAATGCAAATTGTAAAATGTGTAATGTATCTGTATGTCGAACTCTTATGTTATTGATATCGCTTTTAAATAGGTATAAAATAATGCATTTATATAAATATCGAGATATAACCTACGACCTAAGATTGTATTGTCTATGTCAAGGAGTTCTGTACGCTATTATATTTTTAGTAAATGTAAATTAAGTTTATGAACATAGTAATGCTCTTGCTCTTTTAAAAGATAACCTATTTCTCAATCAAAGAAGAATTACACTATTACTAGATTTATATTTTTAGTTATACAGCAACATACATCTGCGAGATTATCAAAAATGTAATACTTTTGGAACATTTAAATACGTAATCTTTCTATGATAGTAGCGCTTATTATTATTTTAACGGAGTTCAAAAAGGAGGAGGTTCTCAATTCTGTTGGTATATTTTTTTATGTACACATTTACGGCGAAATTTCTGCGGAATAATTGCCATTTGCATATATATTTTTTAATAAATAATAGTTTTTTTTTAGTAACGTGTACGATACTTTCCTATATACACATCGATTACTTAAAGATTAGTGATCTAATTTGCGTGATTCTTTTTTTGTTTGATGGGAACTACACTACTTGTCATTTGGTGTCCTAAAAATTTAATTTAGTTTGATCTGATAGTTTCTATGTAATGAACATTTTTGTTTACTTGGACGATGTAATTTTTTAAGATATTTCGTGTACCTACGGTTTTTTAGAGATTTTATTTGATTTCATTTATTCATCGTGCCCCTAACAATTGAGTTTTAATTCATTGTGCCTGTTTGTGTATTTGACATCACCTTTCGTAGGCAAACCCGTAGATACTTACAATAATTTCTATTGAAATTATAAAATAACAACGTAACCTACCTGATATAATCTAGTGTTTTCCAAAACTATTTATTAAAATGTTAGCAAACAATAAAAAAAAGTAAAAATTTACTTTCCTTTAGATTTATTTTATGCAAAACTAGTATGTCCTAGGTTTGAAGAATATGCCAATACTTAAACAAAATAGTACTCAATATTATAAACAGCTTGAATAACTACTGGAATATTACTGTTATTATTTTTTTTTTAGTTTCATTTACAGTTTCAATCTCCATCTTCTAAGTCAAAAACCAGTTTATGCACCCGAAGCTGCTAATTATTGCTATTTACCGCTAACTTAAATCGTGTTTAGAGCTTGGCACCGGCTTCTAATCTACCTGTTATGTGACAAATAGGTACTATTACTGGTACTCTATTGCATTAACATTTTAGGTTTGCATAAAAAGTATTCAAAATTAGATCTTTTTTAAGTTATTTTACGCTTTTTAGTTTTTATAGTCGGTTCTTATTTATGTAGCATTTTATTCCATTGTAATTCCACTTGTCCTCAGTTTTTATGAAGCAAAAGTTAAAATTATAAATATTTCGACTTACCTCATTTAGAATACGCCTTGAATAGAAACAACCCATTTTATGTATAAATAAATTACTCACTAATTGTGTAAAATTATTAATTAACAATTAAATTCGTGAAATAAAATGACATTTCCAAATAACTGACAACGGTTTGAAAAGAAGCCGTCTAGATTTTTGACGCTTTTCTAAATGGTATCCTTGTAGTATAGCCAGTTTTTTTTGTATCGTTTACATAAGAACATTTTAAGGTTTCGTTTAAAAAAGGCTTTATATAACAGTGACGGTTAAAAATCGATCAAGTCAATGAATTAGCAGATTGGAACCCGCGCCCCTTAGATACATGTCGATAAAATTTTAGATCTAAAAGTATCATAGCTTCTGTTTTTGCCAAATTTTATTTTTTTATACTTATTCTGTATTTCAACTATTCACATTAATATGTAAACTTCATATTCCAAACACGATTAAACTGAAAAAATAAAATATAAAATAAATCTTATAATTATAGAAACGTAGTACTTTCGATGACGGGTAAATAAATCTGTGATTCTACATACATCAGAAATTATAGTTTGAATAAAAGGCAAATCTCATATCAATTATGTGACTTCGTTACAATTCACAACAAACGACTGACAGGGAAATTGAGCTTATTTCAATATTCAGTCCGGATACCATGAATTATGTAGGATATGGCCGTCAGTATGACAAGTGAAACTCGCCTTTCCGATCGAGATTGGAAACATTATGTTTTATGCGTATATATTTTTATTTTCTGTGTTGACTTTCTATCTGTACTCTATCTGGCTCTACCTTTGAATAAATAGAAAATAAATCGTAGTGTTATTTTACTATTAGTGTTAGAATCAGGCGATCTGTACGCTCGTTTGCACTGTTTTTTTTTATTAGAAAACCAAAACATTCGAATATACCTATTGTTAAAAAATGATGCTCTATACATTCATATTCTTTATACTTGTGGCACAGATATCAGCTTACATGAAATGTACTAAAAGTACATATACTATGCCTAAATACCATTTAATAAAAAAATGTCACCGATCGAAACTAGGTATTGCAGCCCGAGCAAATTTTACTTCGCTAATCAGCTGTAAAAGGCTTGGTGTCGAGAAAAAGGCTCTAGCTTTAAATTTTAGTCCACATAGTGTTAGGGGTAGTAACTTAGAATATACTTGTGAACTTCTCAAGTGTGCTGAAGCAGAAGGAGGACTGTCTTTAAGTAATGACTCGAGATACGATCATTATAGTTTATATGCCAATCCTTTACGTAAGTATTATTTTATATAGAAATCAATTTGTATTATATATAGATGGTATAGAATAGTATAAATCAAATAATTTTTCATAATATATTAATAAAAAATATATTTAAAAATATAAATATAAAGAACGCCTTAAGTTATTGAAACGCAAATATACATTAAAAGTTTTTTTTAGCAAATATCAACTCTAGTTGCGTGCCAGCAACTGGCATGTTCATGATTTTACCGAAAAAAAATAATTATACGGCATCACAAGCACAATGCAAGAATGTAAGTGCAGTACTGGCTGACGTCTCCGATGAACAGCGCACAGATGCGCTGGCGCAGGCGCTGGTTACAGCAAGTGTAGATGCAGCATATGTTGGGATGAGGAGGAATAATGATAAAAGCTTTTCAATTGATAATGGTATATATAAAAACTGAAGATAATAGATTTGTAGAATAGAAAATATTTTGGATGGTATTGAAATTTGTAGTGATGGTTGGTTTTTTGTGGGAATTGAACCCACAACCGTCCGTAACATGCCTGCGCCACAACGGCCTCGAATATTAATTAATTCTAATGTACATATACCTATATATCTCTTGCATTGTACCCGTTGCTTATAAATAATTTCATATCCATTCTCGAAATTTCCTTAATCTGAAAAGGTTGCTTAACATAAATTATCCATTTATTTGCCGCGCAATTTATTTTCATGATATACATATAAAATGTCTACAAAAACCCAATATAAAATAATGAGGTATAAAGTATTCTTCTAATATTTAAGACTTGCTTTTCTTGGTTTGAAGTTTTGAAAAAAAATATGTGTTTGTAAAAAAAAAACGGACTTCAAACAATAAACTAAAAAGTAAAAAATAAATGTACTTACTTAAAGTATTTTGATTTTGTTAAACAACAAAATAATTAAAGAAAGATTGTATAATTATGAAGTGTCAAGCTATCATACAATACAATACATCAACTTTACTACTACTACAATATCAAATTACTAAGCCTGTTTGTTTTACTTGGCACCAATTTCAAAATTATAAAATCTTTCTTTAGCTATTTTTACTTTATGTTAAGTAAATTTATTTTTTACTTTTTAGTTATTTTTTGTTAAAAAAATATTTATTTATTCTCAAATGAGTAGTAGGGTAGTGGTTATCCTACGTAAAACTGCAATCTTAATTAGGTATTACTTTTGTGCAATATTGACAAGAACATACATAATATTATTGTTTTAAGTTGGTTGAAAAGAAATGCAACAATGAGGAATCTCACTTCTGACGAAAAGTAAGCCGTGGTTCTCGAATTTTAACAATGTTTTTCATGCAGTGTGATATTGAGTTATTCGTCCATTTGCCGCGCATGAATCTGATGCAAATTTAAGACTTTTGTGAATTTCTCACAGATACCGTTGTTAAAAATGGACCAAATTAAAATGAGACCACACGGGAAGCATTAGCTTTCCAATAAGAAAATAATTAGCCCATTCGGTTCATCCAATCAAAATCAAAAGTTGAGGTAACAAATAATAAAAAGAATAAAGTTGAATTGATAAGCTCCTCTACTACAGAAGTCGATTAAAAAGACAAAAATTCTGTGCGTGTGTGTTTGTGTGTTTCTGTATCTGATGTTGTATAAGCATTTATATTTTAGAAAATAGCTTAGACTGCATAACGTATCGTGCTTGGGCTCCAGGGCATCCAAAGAGAAATGTAAACATGTCCTGTGTAATACTTACAAAACATCGCACTTGGAAAACAGTGGCGTGTACTAATAAATATCAACCGCTTTGTGAATTACTACCGGGAGGACCGTATGAGAAAAAATCTTTCTTTCCATTAAAAAAACAAAATGGTATTCCTTTTTTGTTTTACTATAAACATTAAAAACAAAACATTAAAATATTACCGAAATAAAAAGTACTTTAACATCTTGTAAAATGTTCTGAAAAAAATTAAAAACTATCTATATTAACTAAATCTGATTATATGGCAACTTTTTTAAAATTTATAACTCAATAATATTTAATTTCCAGGAACGGATAATCGAAGAAAGGATTTTATGAATAACTGAGATATTGCAGTACCATTTGTTGTTTGTTAAATATTATTACTAAAAAATATATACATTTTATTATAAAAATATATATTATTATACATACATTATATTATTTATACATCACAATATATTATTTTACTTCACAATTAATCGGAAATCGTTTCGTAAATGTATTTATCATTATATTCATTGTTCTTTTACATCTCTAATACTGTTTTACTGGTTTTCAATAAATAAAATTTGGTACAATATTGTGACATTAAATTTTGTACAATATTATGAACTGATAAAATATAAACTGATGTAAACAGATGATAGACTGGTAATGATAAGCATGTTCTATAATCTGGTTTAAACATTTAATGATTGTTTAAATGTTACCAGTTAACAGCTATATCAACTTTAACAGTTTACACAGTTTTATTTATAAAGTTAGAGGGTTTATTCATAGTTAAAATTAATGGTGAACGACTTTCCAAAAAAAAATAGCGTGTTAAAGAAAGTTGACGCTTGAGAAGTTGTGACATTGACGTTTGACAGTTTTGGGCGGATGCCTGTACAGTGTACTGTCTCTGATTTGTTTCTTGCTGTTATTTGTTTACGAATATTAAAAACTTGTACCTAAATAAAAAATAATAATATAGGTAATATATTTAATATGGGCCAGGGTAAAAGTCAATTTACCGAGGAAGAGCTTCAGGATTATGAGGTAGATTCGCATATACGAATTCGCTTTCTTTTGTTGTATAGTCATCTGAATTATAAATTATTTAATTTTTTTTATCTCGTTTCAGGATTTAACGTATTTCACAAAAAAAGAAGTATTATAGTAAGTATTAATTAGTTTTTCCACTACATATTTGTGATATTTTCATCTCACTTTATTTTATTGTTTCTTTTTAGTGCACATCAAAAATTCAAAGCCCTGGCCCCAGAAAAAGTAGGACATAATAAGAATGCCAAGTTACCTATGGCTAAAGTTTTGCAATACCCTGAACTCAGAGTAAACCCTTTTAGGGATAGAATCTGCAAAGTTTTCAGTTCCAGTAATGACGGCGATTGTACATTTGAAGATTTTCTTGACATGATGTCAGTGTTCAGTGAAAGCGCACCAAAAGCAGTAAAAGCCGAACATGCATTTAGAATATTTGGTATGTTCTAATATAAAAGTAATTTGCTTTATAGAAATTTAACTCTTTTGTATACAATTTTTCTATTCCTCAAACTGTAGTAAATATTAAAAGAAAAATCTTTGTAGATTTCGATGGAGATGATATGATTGGAGTATCTGATTTACGAGAAGTCATTGAGCGTCTATGTGGCCCTGAGTTGAAGCTAAGTGATTCAGAAATTCAGCAATTGGTCCAAAATGTATTAGAAGAAGCTGATCTTGATGACGATGGTGCTCTATCATTTGCAGAATTTGAACATATCATTGATAAAAGCTCAGATTTTTGCCAGTAAGTTAAATATAATTTTTTTTTTAAATATAACATATAATCAGCTTAGAATGTAAATGTACTAAATTCCTTTTTTTGTCATCATATACTTGTAAATTTTTCAAAATCACTCAAAAGTGTAAAAAAACAAAATCCACCATTATTTCATGTCAATTTACAAAATTTTAGAAAATATATACACATTGCTTTTTGTCTCTCCTGTAAATTTTGGCAGTAAAGTAAATTTTATATGCATTATAGATTATTATTTATATTTATTATTTATTTATTATTATTTGTACACCTATTACTAATGTCACTTGGACTTCATATATAAACATGTTATATATATAAATAGATACTTGTATATCTAAGGTAGACAGAGGAAAACTGTTCTCTACTTTCCACCCAATACAAGATTTTGTGTTGAGGGATGCAATCCAACACCTTATCTAACATAAAGAGGTAAATGAAAATAATTTAAATATATGTCTTCAAGTGAAAATCAGACAGTAGTAGGCTACTGTATTTTTTTAAGACTGACTTGGCTACATCTTAATAACACTATATAACTAAAATATAAAGACAATTTTTTTTTTATTTACACTGTATACAGACACAGAATCTGGGAGCTTAGTAAAACACTTCCATGTTCATTCGTCGTTCGTTTGTTACCCATTTATTGCTGAATTTTGGAGTTATTTCATGTTGACTGGCTGAAGTCAATGTCACACGGCTCGGCATTATCATTGGCTCGGTGACTGGAGGGAGTTAATGGAAATATTTTATTTCCTCAAGTGGGGCTCATTTAAATGTGATCTCATATTTTAAATGGAAGAAGTCAATGTCTACCTTTGGTTATTGTGTGGTTATTGGTGGTTACAACTTTTTATATTGTTAGCAATATCATTCCCTCAAGTGGGATTGATCACATTTATAGTTAGACACTGTCAATTCAATTGATTTATTATTATTCCCATTTTTTTAGGCTAAGAATAATTTTATTTAAAAGGACAATTATATACTGTTTTTTTTTTCAGTTCATTCAGAATAAGACTGTGAAGAAACATGAAACTCAACTTTGATATTATTGTATTTGAATATTAAGTAATAGTTCAATCTCAATTTTTATGAAATTATTGTTATTTTAATTTATATGGTCTTCCTTAGTTAAATTATTTTATGTAGAAAAATGTTTACATGTTTGAATTCTCAATATTTGTGTTGTGATGTATTAAAATTTTATTTATAGTGAAAATTGTACT
>DWQW01013218.1:0-10357 GCA_018249695.1 Heliconius erato demophoon | reverse complement strand
GATTTCCCGTTTTGGCAAGCGCGCAAAAATATGTTTTTAATACATCATATTACACCAATGACCGCAGCGGCACAAACGTGTGACTATAATTACGATAGGCTGTGTATTCGATTCCCACTCGATGAAATAAAATATATAATATTTTTATTATTTTCGCTCTGGTTTCAAGGCAAAGCGTGGCGATGAGCCGCCACTGAACTTCAGATTTCGGCGAAAAGTGGGGAGCGCAGTGTCTTAATACTAGGCCCCCTCTGCATACCCTATTCTATGCAGGATAAAACGTGAAACGGAAAAAATATTAGAAAAAATATTAAAAAATATATTACACCAATTTAATTCTCGACTTTCATCTGCAGTATAGTAACATGTACTATTTTTTTGTATAAATAGTACATTCCTTTTGAATTAATATTTTCCTGTTATGTAACTGATATGAATAAAAAAAGCCAAATGTTTAATATATATATATATATATATATATATATATATATATATATATATATATATATATATATATATATATATATATATATATATATATATATATATATATATATGACTTAAGTCGTATTAAGACGTATATATTTACTGCATCATTAAAAAAAATCAACATATGATTACAGCAAAAGTGAATAAAAAATGTTCACCGTTGGTTCTTAAACCAATATTCAATCTTTTTCATGAAATATTTATATAGGTACTTGTTGAATCTTAGTTTCAATAGCGAAGCTTACAGTACTGAAGCTTTTTGTTCTAAGTATGCTTGTTTTAGTTTCCAAAGTTACTCTTGTGTATTTTAAACAGCAGTGCAATAGGAAAAGTAACGTAATTTAAATTTTACTTAAGGTAATTAAAATTTTCACATAATTATTTCATAAGTTTTGGAATAATATATTCTATAATTTATTATTGAGCCAGCCGTGGCGCACGGACACAAGTGTGCTATGTAAGCGCGACGGATGTGGGTTCGACTCCCACTCGAAGAAATCAAATATTTCATATTATAATGTACTCACTCAGATAACGAGAAAAAACGTGGGGTTGAGACTCAACACATTATACCTCCTAATTTCGGTGGAAATTGTTGAACGGAAATATCTTACTATTTAACATTAGATTCCCAGGTTCCCCTGTCTACCCTGCTATGTGGGATACAGCATGAACCTAATATTATAAATATTAATCTAATTTTAAAATAGCAAGAAGCCTTACAAGATATGAATTGTACCAGGGACATATTCATATAAAATTATCAGAAACGTATATAATGCAGCAGAATAATAGAAAGATGTATTATAATAGTTAAAACGGATTAAATTATTCTATAGAAGACTTACAATAATAGTCGTGACACGCGATTTCCAGTACAATGTAGGTAATAATCCAATACGATATAAATATTTGTTTAAAAATTCAAATTGATTAATTTTTATATTAACTTCTTTTTTTATAATTTTTATTATTTGTAATATACACTTATGCATATTTTATAAATAATATATTGGCTTTGAAATTACAAGTATATTAATCAAATTGAAATTGCACTGAATGCATATTATATATATATATATATATATATATATATATATATATATATATATATATATATATATATATATATATATATATATATATATATATATATATATATATATATATATATATATATATTTAAAAAAAAAGAATAATAAAAATATAATTAAAGATTTAATTTTAATTTAATTACGAAACGAAATTTAATTTCATTTAATTACGTACGAAAATCTACGGACTTTTTATTGTAGTGTAAGTATTTTTTTAGTGGATTTTGTTGATATAATAATTAATTATTTAAAGGCGACAGATTTTTATATATGTTTTATTTTATATATTTGCTTTTTTTATACACCACCGAAGTCCTTATTAAAACAAATCACAAATTAAATATTTATAAACATTGCCACTCTAAAAGATTCATTGGAATTATAATATAATATATAATTAGCTTTATGTATATTTTATGAATATCAAATATCAACATTGATCGTATTTTTTATTTTAAAACAATCAAAAATGCTTATAGAAATTACGACAATGTGAAAAAATCATATTAGAAGTCATTTTATTTGTCAATCAATTCTGTTGATTGATTAAATAATCACATAGTTTAAGCGGGCGAAGCCGCTATAACTACATGATGCTGCTAGTTATAAATTTTTTAACTTGAACCAAACTAATAAAAAATAAAATAATATATATTATAAGTAAAACAACATGCTGTATATATGTATATCATAAAGGTATTCTGATCATATCATTACATCGAGATCCATCTTTGTCCCTTGTTCGATGGATCATAATTTTTTTTAGATATGACTAAACATTATTGAGAATCTATAAAAAGTTCATGTGTCCGGTTGTTAATTACAACAAAAAATAGGTTATGTATTGTTATGTATACTGTGAATAAAGAGATAACTGTTTGAACTAGCCATTATATCATCGGTATTTAAAATGACAGGAAAATATATCTTCGAATCGATCTTTATCTGCAATTACTTGTAATATGTAATTGGGAAATGTAGCTAGATTTATATATATTTTAATGTTATACGGGTATAAATGTACGTTTAAAAAATTTAAAAAATAAATCATCTTCACGCTGTATTCCTCATATAACAGAGTAGGCCGAACCTAGTGTTAAGACATTCCATTCTCCATTTTCCACCGAATTTTGAGGCATTGCGTGTTGAGTGGCGGAACTTACCACCAGGCTTTTACCTTGGTGCCAGAGCGAAAAATTGAAATTATAAATGTAAATTAATACTTCATTTCCTCGAGTGGAATACACAGAATCTTGAAGCAAAAGGAATGGAGGCTAAAGTTATCTCTGCCTACTCTGCAATATGCAGGATAAAGCGTAAAGTTTTTTTGTTAAAATTGGATCATTTTTATAGATATTTTTTTATCTAACTTTACGCAGCATTCTGTAAAGCTAAGTAGGCAGAGGAATCCTGGGAACTTAATGTTCAAACACTTCGTTCTTATTAAGACACTGCCGTTCCCCACTTTCCGCCGAATTCTAGAGGCATTGCATTTTAAATGGCGTAACTCAACGCTGCTCTTTGCATCGTTACCAGAGCGAGGAAATAAAAATATAAAACATTCTATTTCCTCGAATGAGATTCGAATCTGTCTCATTAACAGTCGCACACTTGCCATGCCACAGGATGGCGACAAGTGTGCCACTGTTAACTGGTGCAGGGGATTGTTTTTTTAAGTGGATTTCTATTGATATAGTAACTATTCTTAAAGGGTTGGATTTTTTTGTGATACCAAATTTTAATGAGAAAAACGTCCCTGTAACCATATATAACTACTTGATCTGTACATAATTATAAACAAGTAGGTATAACTATCTATCTATATATAGATATAGTAGATAAACTAACACTAGTATTTACTCACTCAACGATGATCTAAGTAAGCGTCAAGAAGTCGATATCTTGTAAACTATATTATTTATTATCTATACACCGTTAAATTCACTATTTTATTTATTTTTTCAATAAAAATATACTTACACTTAAATATATTTTCATATTTTTCTACATTATTTATTTGAACCATCATCACACAGAGGTTAGTGTTTTATCTTTCGGTGCTCTGTTACGTCCCTATTAGAAGCAGTACATGTAAGTAATAGGCGAACAGTTTCACTCTAACCGGATCTACAATATGAGACAAGTGAAAAGAATATACTAGAAACTATCGCTATTATTAAAAAAAAATCAAATCAGCTTTACCCTGTATCCCGCACACAGCACGGTAGGCAGAGGGAACCTAGTGTTAAGACACTCCGTTCCCCACTTTCCGTCGAGTTCTGGAGGCATTGCGTGTTGAGTTTCAGAACTTAGCATTGCATATATTTCTTATATTATTATTTGAATTTATATAAGGCATATTATAGTATGACCTATGTCCAGCGTGGACTTTGATAGGCTGATGGTGGACTGGATGGATGAATCTATTCATTTCATCACAATAAAAGAAATGTTTTTTTTTAATATGAATAAAAAAACAATAATTATGTGCAATTGTATTATAATGCAGCGAGCACTCAAAGACGATCTATATTCTGCCATTGTTTTAAGACTGAGACAAAAAGATTTATAAATTATTTATAAAACGTAGCAGTTACTTTATATTTTTTATATCTCTGGGATCGTGGCTCAGTGGCACAAGCGTAAACTGTAAACGCGAAGGTTTCCATTCGGGCGAATGAACTATTTAATATTTATATTTCATCGCCTTGGCAACAAGGCAGAGCTCGGTGTTGAGTTACGCCACTCAACATGCAAAGCTTTAAGGCGTTTTTTGTCTTGCCAACCTGCTATATGCGTGATACAACGTAAAGCTATAATAATATATAAATTATTTTACTGTTATAATTTTTTAGAGTATTTGTTCACTTAAGATGTCGGTGATATCATGGAGGAAGCAGACATTTTCAACGCTTGATTAGACGAAATACGTGAGTTACGTTATCCAGATGTAGGTGTACGTGGAACAGATATTTCGGAACACATAACAAGCTAAGCAGTAAATTAATAGGATATTGTGATGGGCACGATCCATTACGAAATGCAAAGAATATTATAGTAAATAATTAATGTCAATTATATATTATGAATATTTCGTTATTCCCACTTACTCTCGTTTTAACTGGATCTATAAATTTAAAGATTTTAAAGGTATATACAAAATCAAAATCTATTTTAAGTCAATCTTTAATATTATTTTGTATTTCTATTATAATATGCATTGGAAAACGATTTTATTTTATACTTAGCGTCTACTTTCGGAAATTAATAAAAGTATTCTAACAAAAGATTATCTTTCTTTTTAACAAAAGTTTATCATTGTTACATTTAACAACACTGACTTGACACATTTGTCAAACTCCAATATATTCCTTCGAAAAGAACGCATTAGTCGAAAGAAAAGAATTAAATATATTACCATTTTTTTCTGAAATTTTAATCAAATACAAAGATAATTTGAGAAAAATGTGGATAGAGTATTTTGATGAAAAATCGAAATGTAAAGGGATATGGTATAAAGTTTTTCAGTACAGGCTTCCTCATATTCCGTGGCTTATTATGGCTCTTTGGGCTTCGTTCTGGACATATTCCACTAAGAAAATTTGGTTATATCATGAAAAAAGTAACTTTTCCAAAATGTGAATTGTGCGGAATAGATGAAAATGTACTCGTACACCATTTCTTGGTGGAATGTGTTCTTAATGCCGAAGCTTTAATATAAATATAATAGATTTGGATATTTTTCTAAACCAAACTTTGTTGAGGCTAAATGGTCATTAAGTTAAAGGTTAAATAGTGTATAATTTATTTAAGCAAATATTTGATACTATTATGTGTTTTTATGATTTATTTATTATGTACTTTTAGTTCGTTTTAAGAGAAGGGTCGGTTGATATTTTTGTATTTTAATTACTTAAAAGTACCTAAATAAAAACAGAAAAAAAGGTTATCTCTCTAAAGGTTATTTGGTAAAATGACTGGAATGTTATTTTTCATTATCTATTAATTACTTTTAAATACAAAGAGGACATTATTTACAAATATTAATGTTAAAAAATGTATACATAAAGACAGCTCTAACATCAGTAATCAATTAACAAAAGCAAATAATGCACTTCTTTCATACATATTTATAAATTTTTATGAGATAATTATGAATAGGGTTTTGTTATTGATAAATTGTGTGACGCTTACACCTTGACATCTGAAATTAAACTTTATAGCAATAATAATAAAGTTGCTAATTGTATAACAAAAATTAAATTTTCCACTTTTGATAATGAGGATCTTCACTTGAGCCGATTATATGGCGAACCAACAGTAACAGAAAGCTACAAAGGAATATGATTATTAACATCTGTACCGCCATAATACACTAAGTTTTGTGATATTTCGAATATACTAGGTAAATTATTAGATTCTCAAAGCGGGGCGGAAAGCAGAGTAAGGAGTTTTCTTACATTATCAGAGTGTTTTAGATATTTTTTTTAATTTAGCTAGCTTCAAGCATCTCCGGCGTATTGTGATGTATTTTTTTTTTACAAAACAACATTATTTTCGATCTATTTGAACCTGTACTCAATGTGCAACAGTAAATTAGTTCCCCCTTCTGTTTAACATGAAGGTCGGAGGTTTTTATGTCGTTGTCATTTAGAACCGTTCATTTGAAACTAATCCGCTTAAGGTAATGATGATTTTACAGAAATTATGTTATTGATATTTTAAGTCACGTTTCCAACGGTTTAATGACTCGAAGATGAGTGTGATCTTTCTAAGGAATTTTGTCTTATGTTATAACTTAAAATAAATATGATTATTATTTTTATTATTAATTTAAATAAAATTGAAAATATATTGAATATTTGTAGATAATATTAACAATATTATTTTTAATATAATATTATATATAATTTATATTTAAAAATAATATTATTTTAATATAATAATATCATTTTTAAATATAAATAATCTGGCAAAACAATGTTACATTTCCTCGCTTGGTGACGCTGTCCAGACCATCGAACAGCAATAAAGCCAATTCGATGAAACAAAAACCTAAAATTATATTGAGATAGCGAGTGACAGTCAACGCGACGGTTACGAGTTCGATTCTCTCAGGGGAAAAGTTTTCATTTCTAGCTGTGGCAAGAAGATAAATGCGATATAAATTTCCACAACTTAACTCACAATGGGAGTAAAAAAAATATTTGATGCAATTATACTTTTGTAATATACTTAGTACATTATAATATATTTCTTAATATATTTTAATAAATCTATAAACATACTATCTACAATCTGGTCTTACATTTATCTCGATATCTCAAAGTGTTTTAAAGATAAAATTAATGTTGACGATATGGTTTCTCGAGTGGTGATGAGGAGGAATCCATAACGTTATACGTATGTACATAAATAAATCGGTCAAGTACAAATGGGACTTGCCCATCGAAGATTCTGTACCAATTCCAGGATTGTAGGTCAACGGGAAGTACATCTTATAAAGGTTAACAAGCTTAAGTTCATGGGCGTATGCATCTCATTTTCTAAGAAAATTATTAATTATAAGGATAATTTGTAATAATTTTTATTTGTAAAATAGATATAATTTCTCCAATATTTTCCTTTATTTGTACAGCAAGTTCTCAGCTCTTCCGAAATTTCATAATGGTAGGTCTACGTGAAATACTATATAGGTTTTGATTACGCGGCGATTTTGAAACAAAATGCAACATAAACGATAAATAAATTCTCATATCTTTTATTGCATTGACTTACAATCTTGATTTTTTTCTGTTTTGTAAGAGATCACAGAAAGGAATATTTGATATTAGTTTTAGTTTGGTATTTCTACACGATCTTAATATAAATGATTTTGACAGATGGACAATAAACCAAACGAAAAACTGTTCCTTTTTTTTTTTGAGCCACGGAGCACTAAAGTTAGTTTTGACATATATTAGTTATCAAATAACTTTTATTTTTCAGTCTTCCCGTTCAAATTTTTCGTTTGTTTAAGGATTGTTAGAAACTAGACATAATAACTTTATTTTTAGTTTAAATAAATGATGCATCAAATGTACTCTCGAGAACCATTTTATGAAAACATTTTATCGTTATGGATTGATGGAATCTCAAACTAATAAATTATATACATTTAATAGGAATTAGTCTTTTAGTACAGACTTAAATCAATTTAGTATTATTTTTGTTTTGTTACTAACATAATAGAGTATTAGGTAATATATCTAAACATTTTATACTAAAATAATAAATAATGCTAAATTTCTAGCAATGATGCCATCTTAATAAACTATAAATATAATTTAGTTAGAGTAAAGAATTAGAGTAAAGAAAATAATCTGTTTTTTTCTTTATTTATTTTTTAGCTTCACGCTATCTGCAGGATAGCAAAGTAGGCAGAATAAACCATTGTCTTGCATTAACAGCGCTAAGACACTTCGTTCCCATCAAGACACTTTCATTTATTTTCTATTTAACTAGTAACACATATTACATACATATGTATTGCTTATTTTAATTTAATCTCTTAAACACACTAAACTGATTCCATAACATTATACCTGTCAAACACTCTTGTTCAGATAATGATGGATAATATCTCGATAAGAAACCAATCGGCCTTTGTGTGCGGTAGAAAGAGATTTCAATTTTAAGATAATAAACTTATATAACTTATATGAGTAACAATGTCATAGAATATGCTGTAGAAAGTTTAGTTATTCATAATCTGTTGCACCAATTTGATTGTTATGTAAAAGAAAATTTTATTGGGATATATTTATAAAATATGTAAGTCTTTATTTCACTTTTTATGTGTTTTTCTTTTCTATTTTATAATTAAATATGTAAAAAATAATAAATTGTTGCAGAGGTAACCTAGTGCTAAGACACTCTGATCTCCTTTTTCCACTGAATCCTAGCAGTATTGTATGTTGAGTGGTGGAACTATTAAAATATCAAATATTTCGTGTCGTGTGGATCGAAACCACAACCTGTCGCGTTTACAGACACACGTTTGTGCTCATGAATGACCAAAATCTATAGATTTTTTTGGAAGACAGTTATTTAGTGGTTTGTTAATAGACGAAATTGTTTTAGAGAAATATTAATTTCTATTACATTAGTGTACTCCAAGTACGCAAAGCTAAATTGGAATCTTAACTTCGTTATAAAATAAATCGATCAGCTTCACGCTGTATCTCGAACACAGCAGGGTAGACAGAGGGAACCTAGTGCAAGACCCTCCGTTCCCTACTTTCCTTCAACTTATTCGAGGCAATGCGTGTTGAATAGCGAAACTCCACTGGCCTTTTGGCTTTGCCTTACTGCCAGAGCGAAGAAATGAAAATATTAGTAAACAATAATTAATTCAATCGCGTGAGCATCGAACCCACAACCATCGCGTTACTATCACACTTCTGTACCTGTGATGCACTGCAAAACCGTCGCAACATTTCGTTATAAAAACAAATTTATATAAGAATTTCACAATATCACGCAATTTTTCCCGAAAGACCTCTCACGGTCGTGAGAACCGACGATGGAGAATGAGTCTAAGTGATAATTTGCTAACAAAGCCCGACTGACATAGTATTAAATAACGAACTAGTTTTCCGAACTACTTGTTAGAACACTATAATTAATTATTACGCACTTACGCCAAATGACGAATGTAATGGGATTGGTAACTGACCTATATCCTATAAATGTGGGTGATTTTTTTCACTGTTTTTTTTTTTTTAATTCTTGTAAATAATTGTAAGGCTTTTATTTTACTATTATTTTAGCTAAGTGAATACTCTTATAAGAAAAGTTGTCGTTTTTAAGAAAAATGGTTTGAAAAATGATCAAAATTAATTCAATAAATAATAAGAGGTGCATCGTAAACACTCCTTTTTCTAATCAATCCTTGTTTGAACCATGTACATGTATAACAAAAAAAAACTATTTTTTTTAAATAAATCAATATCACGCTATACCGCACACAGTGTTAAGACACTCCGTTCCCCACTTTCTAGAGATTTTTTCCAGAAACGGAGGCCAGATTCTACTACTAGTACGGTATATATACGTAATATAAGACATTCATATAATACAAGCATACTTAGCTATTATATTAAAAATCATGTGATATGTATTGGTCACATGCTTATTTAAAATCCACTTAGTGAACTACTCAGTTAACACTTATAATTCTTTGAAAAAAAAACTAAAGTTTTCCTTATTCTTTTAAAATATAGTTTTATCAATAAAATGTTGTCTCGTGTACGTGTAACATTAAAATAGGTATAGCATGATTATCTCTTTATACTAATTTTAATATATCATTATATAGGCATTTAACAAAACCTTTTTATTTTACATCGAGCTTACATATTTTACAGAAAAAAACCGTCTCCTCATATGTTTTTGACGAAAGTGAATAAAGTGGAAAAGGCTGCCTTAATATAAGTAGTCTTCCAGACAACCGAATTGAATAACTTTAAGTTTAAAACGCTTCCAAGAAACATATAAGCAAAAAGACAATATAATTCTGAATTGTATTCAAACGAATTAAAAATAAAGAAAGATGCTCCAGAATCAGACGATCCACAGGCGAACGGTCACGTGACTAAGCGGATGCGGGAAAAACCCCAAGACTGCGCGGGCGCAGATAATATAAGGTTCAACGTATTGATAAATCGAATTTCATTGTTACTTAATATATCTATCAGTCACGCTTAACTTAGATTTTTTTTAATTTTATATTT
>DWQW01013217.1:0-10357 GCA_018249695.1 Heliconius erato demophoon | reverse complement strand
CCACCCGTTCGGCATTGTGTTTTTTTCTTATCAGCCCCGACCCAACTACGGTGCTCATCCCGCCGCGGGTTGTGATCCTCTTAATTGAGTTATTACTGACGTATTTATTTCGGGATTACACTAAGCAGTTATGCAAATTGGATATGCAGAATTCTGTGTTTTTTTTGTTCAATTCTTCTTCATAACGTTTACATTACATTAATAAATGTAGGTGTTTATATAACGCAGCGTTGAGTTCCTTCACTCAACAATGTCTTCAGAATTCGGCGGAAAGTGGAGAAAGGAGTGTCTTAACACTAGGTTCCCTCCCTCTGCCTACCCTGCCGTGTGTGAGATACAGCGTGAAGCTGATTTAATTTATTTCCCATGTTTCAATTATTTAATTGCAATTTTAGAATAATTTTAATATGAATTAAAAATTAAATAATATTTTATTTTTATATAAAAGAAAACTAAGAAAAATAGCTCCCAACAGTTCAGTAGCTCAAGTGGCTATCAGCCAGGCGCGTCGCTTGACAGTGCATCGATTTAATTGTCGCAGAGTCGATGACCGTGGACCGCTAAGTGCACTTACCGTGCCGCCACTAAATGGATACAGTTTCTCCTTATCATTAAAACCTTATAAAAATATATTTAAACATTAAAGTTAACTTTTGCCGGAATCATAAAAAGATTCATTCCAAAAGGCACAGGCATGTCACATGCTTACCAAAAACGGGCGCAAGTATGCTATGCATTACGGTTCATTGGTTTAACAGTCCCCAATTAGATCGAATATATAGAAAGTGTAATTGTACGCGTAACTAATTCTATTCACGCTCCATCGTAAACAATCAAAGCGTACATTAATAAAATAGGAACAACAAGTTGGACATCCTTCCCCAGTAACAGCTGGGCAGAGACTGACGTGCGCGCGTCTGCAGAATGCCAACAGACTACAGACTTGCTTGCCTTGTCTGACATATCAATTTTCTCTTGCCCACTCAGCGTTTGTGAGCGCAATTCGCGTTTACTCCTCGCCGTTTCTGCGTTCCTAGTACTTATGTTACAAAAGAATACGCGGATATTGGCCCGCGGTGTTTTTTTTTTATTGAACGGTAGGTAGGTAAAGGCAGGCAGGCAAGGCATTCCTGAACTTTTTGTTTTGAAATTGATTTAATGAATCGATTCAATCGTATCACGTGACCGTGAGATTTATATTGAACGGTTGGAAGTATTATTATTAATGAAATACATTACGTATTGTGTTTTTATTACGGCATTAAGCAATTTAGATTTCTTATTATACAATCTAACTTTATTATATTACTTTATTATGTTTATATATATATAGATATATATATATAACCACCAGTATATGTTGTTTTTTAATATAACTAATTAAGAATTATACCTATATTTGAAGACATTTAAAATTTTTACAAATTACAATGAAAAAAACATACTTAAACATATAGGTATTTCTTTTGTCACTTAGAAAGATAAATGTCATTCGGACGTAGCGTCATTTGTAACTCTACGTAACAATCCACTTGGTTACCAGTGGAGGCCGATAGACGTGTCACGTGCGCCTCCACGGAGGTCCGTATGTACGTGTGCAGCATAGATTAGGTTCAGTACAAATTTAACATGACAGAATTAGTTGGTACATACCTATCTATCTATGTTTTAAATGTATACGGCTTCATATTTCACTTTACTATAAACAATTTTAATCACATTTTTTCCTATTTCATGGAATTATTTTAAACAAAAACATTTAATTTTATATTTCCATTTCTTCGCTCTGGTGTCAAGGCAAAGCGCGGCGTTGAGTTCTGCCACTCAACACGCAATGCCTCCAGAATTCGGCAGAAAGTGGGAAACGGAGTGTTTTAACACTAGGTTCCCTCTGCCTACCCTGCTGTGTGCGGGATACAGCGTGAAGCTGAAAAACATTTATTTACCAAACTAAAGAATATCTATTTTTTCTTTTATCGGTTGACGTAAATTTAAGTGCTTACATAGAACGATTTATTATCAATATTTATTACCGAGTCATCGGATCAAATAGAACGTTAATCATACGACCATTACATCAACTCGCCTCAGGGCTTAGCTCATCCCTTTTCCCTCCCTATCTTCATCCTTTTAGCGCCTCTGGAGGGTTTGAAATTAAACATTGGATTTTCAAAGAAATATCTACTGTAAGGGTATAGAATTAAATATAATTATTGTTTGAAGACTAAACTTAAGCATTCCAATATAGAACGTGAATTCATTATTCTTATCACATTTTATTTATGGCAATTTGTCGCTAAGCCCTTTTTTTCGCTTTTAAATTTAATCTTTCTAAAATAATATAATAATATTTTGATTATTATATTAACAAAATTAAATGTGACTATATTGTATAGGTAATATATTTAATAAACTACTAATAACTTTAGAGTAATCAGCTTTTCTTGAATATTTATATAAAAATCACAATTAGTTAAAATAACAAATACGAAAATTGCAATAAAAACCTACCATTAAACAACTTACAGATACTTCGTTGCAAATAATAAAAGTATTCCATACTTAGCTCCGTATTTATAACTCTCAACTCTGAGATAGAACTTGAGAGCGATATTTAGATGGCGTTTTCCCTCATACATTATAATATACATACAATACAAATGAAGACCACATCTCAATATCGATCTCAAACTAGATAGCAGTTTATAAATACGGACCTTAAATCAAAAATTAATATAAGCTTTTCAAAACCAGCCATGTATATAGGTCGGTATTCTAAAAGAGGTAGTTATTTAAAGTGGCAATAAAAAGGATAGTGTTAATTGAGGGACGAAGTGTCGACGGCCCCGAGCCCAGGCATCTCTGCTTTCAACGTTATAGAGACGCCGACACGGTCACGCGCCTTATCTTACCAATTTACATGAATATCGGATATACTTACCTAATATATCTATCTATGTTAAAGCTATAAGATATTTAATAGTGTTAGAACGAGCTTTAGAAACAACTCCACAGATAATTACAGATAATTCTTAAGAATGTTATATAGTAAATTATTTATTAAATTGTGTTTTTATGTGAATATTATGTAAAGTCATATTTATGTTTAACAAATCAATTTCTCGCAATTTTCATCAGTAGGTAGGGCACTAACTAGTAACTAGTAATTCGCTACTTCAAAGAGTAAACAAAAATAAATCCTATATTCTCAGAACGCTAAAACAAACATTTTGCACCGACATTTCACAGTTGAGATTCGAGCAATTTGAGAGGATTCGTATTTAAACGCCTGATCGGTCCCCGTGGGCTAGGCGGCTCCCGTACCATTAATCTCACCCTCCTGCCACCCTCCGACCCTACTGCCGAGTCGGGCAGCAATTTGTGACTTGATAGACGACACAATATGCCCGTTTCGGTAAAGCTTGGCTAAAATATCACTTTTACCCGTTACGGTCAATCGACACCTACTAAACAATATAGGGAACCTTAAAACAAAATATTTAACTATTAAAATGGTTACCGGTAGTGGATGTATAATACAAACCAGATAAATTATTTAATTCTCTGCATTGCTACACGCGTGGGTTATCTGGCAAACATCCAACAGTGTTGTTTAATTGACTGCTTCTTCATTCTTCATTAAATACTTATACAGCATCTAGTATCTACTGTGATGATAAAATACTTGGTTAATATTTACATAATAAGACTATTACTATAATCATCCCATCCTTCACCAGGCCATTGTGTCGTCACCAGAGTTGGCGTTCGTCCAACCGAGCTCTGAACGACGCAGCTCGCTTAAAAGTAGCGTAAACATAACAGCGCTCGTAAAATATCTTCACTACACGAAATTCTTAGCTTTTAAAATGATTGATATGTCCGTACGTGGAAGTTAGTATTTTTTTATGATGATACTTTAACTTTTCATTTTAAGTCTCTTTTCGTATTTCGTTTATTTTCGAAATACGAACATTTATGAAAAATATGTATATTTTAAATCATATAAATGTTGTATTAGTCATACGTATCGTCGTTAAAAAACAGGAGACATTAATTCACTATGTTTTCCACTTTCCTTTTGTGAATGGTACCTTCCTACTTAGCCATTCATTGCTGTCTACCGAAACCGTGGAAACCATAAAACTACAATTAAATTAAAATGTAACGTGTAAATGGATTTTATCACATAAAATATCATGTAAATCATCAATCATGTGATAAAATCCATTTACATGTTATCTATGTCATAATAAATGTAGTAAAACTATATATTTTCTTATTACTTTTAATAATTAAAATTAAACACGGACAAACTGAGCTAGTGTCAAAAAAAATTGTTTTAAAAATAAATATTATTATCGCTAAATATCCTTACTATTTTTAATTATTATAAAATTTGCAGAAAATTGGGAATACAATCTACTTCTTTGTCTCTATACCTACCTCAACTACAGCCCCTCTTATGGAGATAATAAATAAATGGAAAAGGATATATCTTATAATCGTTTTATAACGACTTCAAATCCTCTTCCATGCATTACAACGAAGAAATTTCGTTGGATTTGCTTTTGCATAAAGTTAATGGGTTTTATGTTATCCTCGTTTTTGCTTTAACAAAAGTACACGGCGCATAATTATTTTTTTATCCTCTAAGTCGAGAACACTCATATATTTTATAGTCTTCATAAATGTGAATTTCAGTAAAAATCATTTAAAACTTTAACCGTTTCTCTGTGGTAGAAATTCTGTATTTTCTTTTTTTCGATAAAAAATCTTTTGTTTCGTACATGAATATGCATAGCGTCGCATGTGCACCTATATACTACATTAAATGTATTATTATTTGTAAGAAAAATAAATGAATAATCATATTAGCATATTATATATATAATATTAGTAAGTAGCCTGCTACTTATTACTTTAAATTAATAAAAAATAGAATAGTTACGCAACGTTTCCTCCTTGGGCGCATCTATGACATATTTTCCAGAGGAAACCTGGTTTCCAGTTCACTTATGGGCGATGATCACCCCATGAAAGTCGAGTTAACTTTAAATGCACGAAATCGAAATCCACGACCACAAAAATCTTAAAACTATTATCAGCGAAAATAAATAAATACATAATGCAATTTTATTTATAATAAATGTTTACTCTTATTTATTAAAAAAATCAGAGGGAACCTAGTCCTAAGACACTCCGTTCCCCACTTTCCGCCGTGTTCTGGAGGCACTGCGTGTTGAATGGCGGAAATCGATGCCGCGCTTTAAACTATAGATAGATACATACAAAATACAATGAATCAAATTAATAAAATCTTTTTAATATATTCAACAAATTTAATATAAAGCGAAATCAATCATAGTTATTTAGGCGGCGAACAGGACAAGCGTGAAAGCTCACATTGGACCTTTAACACGCACTAACTGATTTATCGCTGCAATAGTTCAACGCGGATCAGGCACAATATTCAAATATGCGGGCTTCTCTAACTAGCCACTTAAGAAGTACCGATTATAATTTGTTATTCACCAATATGTTTATTTAATAAAATAGCTTAAAGTTGTTTTTTTATGGACAGTTACAGTGGGGTATTGATGTCAAGGTATTGATCACGTAAAACTAATACCTAATCTCTTTTGCGCCTGATATTCTCTTGATGCTTGTTTTTCGTTTTGTGATTTTGATGTGAAAAAACGAAAAGGCTAGAGTAGAATTAAAAATAAAGTAGAACTAAAAATATTTCGAAATCTCATAATTTTTCACACTAAATACACTTAATATTATCTAATATAAAACATATAAAAATATCCATTTCTTAAACGCCACTCATCAGGCAATGCCTCCAGTATTCAACGGAAAGGGGGAAGCGCAGTGTTTTAACTCCCTCTGCCTACCCTGCTACGTGCGGGATACTGCGTAAAGCAGTCCATTTCTTAAGTATACAAAATTAACACAAATAGGTTTTTTCTATATAAAATAGACACTACCTTCATCAGATTGAAGAGATGGATAATCTGGCTAAAAATCCAAATTATAGTATCTAATAACACATTATCTTTTGCATTTCTTCACGCATCTTTTATATCAGCATAATGGTAGAAATAAGCTTCTAATGCGTATATACGCATTACGCGTATTAGAAGCTTATTTCTACCATTATGCTAATTAGTTATGTACATCTATGTATGTACATCATCACATCGTTCTTCTTTCTCATCACTAACTTCCCTTAAACAACAACATCACAAGTTTATTTTAGACACATTTTCCACTTTATCTTTTCTAATTTTTGGACCTTTTTTTACTTATGCTGATAAAAAGAATCTAAACAAAAAGTATGAAAAGGATGTCCATTTTCTCGACGGCCTAAAAGACTACCAGGATTTAGCCCCCCATAGAATTCTTAAGCTGAAATTAAACAGGAAATTCGTTTCTAGTATAAGTTGTGTCTTCGCATATTGGAGACAAAAACGATAACAACTATCGACCTACAGGATAGTAGTTGAAATCTATCTCCCGAACTCAGTCTCACAGTATTGTTATTAAGAATTATCTATATAAATGTATCTTTATTATATCAATTTTCCTGTAGTTCTTGTAACTGCTCCTTAGTAAATAGGTAGTGTTGTCTCATACTAGCGTATTTCATATAATTACAAAAAGTAAAATAAGCAGCGTATTCAAATATATTATCACAAAAATAGATTTCACAAACCCATTCAAACCCGAGATTTTCAGATAAGTATGACAGGTGTGAGAGAAATCTAAAATTATCATAATGTAAACCATAAATTAATAATTGTTGATTACCTCGTTAATTACTGCAATCGGCTCTAATTGGCGTCTATGATCCCGAGACGTGGTCCGCCCATGGCAATACTACAACCATCGAAACGACTATTTTATATATACGCCCAGTTCAATGGAATGTGTGTCTTATAGCATTGTATTAGAGGTAGGCGGGCCGCATGGGCTCGGGCCGGGCGTTGCGGGGGTGGGGACGGGCGGGGCGGGGGCGAGGCCCCTCTCCCTTCGCCCCGCCCGCCGTCCAATCACCGCTCAGCCGTACGACTTCACCTTGCCCGTACGTCCCAATGATCCTTTTTATTTTTTCTACACTGGGTCCACGTTTTTGTTTAGTTTTCGAGCTGATATTAGTTTTGATGGTATAATTATATGTATTCTGTTTGATATTTTGTTATTGAACGTTGATTAACGTCAAGTTTTATTTTGTTTTTATTTGTAAAATTGTTTTGTTTTTCGGTGATCATTATTTATTTGGCAATTTTGTTAAAAACAAATACATTTTATGTTCATCCTAAATTTATTTTTTGTGAATTTTCGTTTACGTGTGTGTCGTATTAATATTTATACTTTGTGAATAAATGTAATGATAGTCATCCTTAATTGTTGTTGCTATATAGGAAATGATTAGAGCTTTAGGGTTAGAGTTTGTGTTTTAATTTAAAAGAATAAAGCAAACGTGGCCATTTACTAGATGTAGTAGAGATGGTGTAGATTTGTTAAGGAGTTAACGTCCTAGCCTATAATATTTCTAGAGTTAAAACAATACCATTTAATATAGATTTCTTACCAATAGCTTACCAAATCTTTATGACGTATTTGTTTTTTATTTGGCAAGTCTTAATATTAGCTTCGTTTGTTTATGTAATTCATATTAACGTCTAATTATAATATAGTTTACCACGGAGTCATTTTCGTACGCAATAACCAAATGTTACGCACTAAATGCGAACGTAAGTTTAGTGTCCTAAGTCTTGTTCGGTTTTAATCTCAATCTTAAAAAAAATATTAGAATTAGAGACCCCGAAACGGAACCAAATGCCGGCATGCAAAATAAAGTTTTGCATCCGCCACTTGCGTCGCATAAGGTCCTTGCGAAGATAAGCAGTCTAGTTTTAAACTCAAAAACAAAGGCTCGGAAAGTAATATATGCCTCAGGAGTGATGCGTCGAAGACTCCCTCCAGGGCCGGACAAACATATTGTAAAAGGCTTTGTAAGGAAACCCGCTATAATACACATGGACATGGAGGGAGCCATCGACGACATTAGTGGCCCGATGTTTAGGGCCGAGTTTAAAGTGTTTGTCAATTGTCATCCTTTTAGAAAAAAATCTTCCAAATTGGTTGTGTCTTTCCTTTGAAAAATTAATGTTTACCTGATCGTCTGTCAAATTTGGTTTAAAGTCGAGTTTGTCTAAATTATTAACATCATTAATAAAGTCGTAACTCTTAGTAATATTCCAGGTTGTTCGGTTGTTCGATTGCTCTTGCAATTGTTGTCTTATTATTGTAGTTATTGCGAAACCTGTCAAAATTAAGTTAAACTTTATAGAATATTGTTAAAAATGTCTGTTATTGTAAATGTTAAAAACTTATATCTCTTTGGAGAATTCCTCAAAAAATTGTAACATTAAAACAAACGTTACAAAAAGTCTGATTACGTCAGAGGGATGAGACGTAAAGCACAGAGCTTTACTTGAAAGAAAAAAAAACCCTGCTATATGCGAAATGTGTCAGCGTGAACCTGAAAAAAATAATGCAATTGAACAGTGTCTGACTGTAAACGCGACGGTTGTGGGTTTGATACTCCTTCAGGAAAATTATTACGTCTATTAAAATTATTTTTATTTCCCCGCTCTGGTATACAAAGCGCGGTTAGTCTGCCACGTAACACCCAATGTCTCGAAATATTGGGCGGCAAGTCGGGAACATAGTATCTTAACATTAGGTTCCCACTGTTTACCGTGCTATACAGGAAAAAGCGCGAAGCTATAATAAAATTAATTAGGGCTTAATAAAAAAAATGCTAGCAATCGGACGTTTGTACAAAGTTACAACGTCCACTAATTCCTGACTCACCCTTCATTACTAAAACCAATAAGACGCGAGGGTTTCAGGCAAATCAAACACTTAGAAACGCCCTATGTGAGTTTAGTGTTAAATGAAAACAATCCCTATTGCAAGTGTATAAAGTTGATATTATATTATTGTACGTAAACGGATTGAAGAGAAAGGTTCACAATAAACATTGAATTTTATATTGGATCGTAGTAATTTGTGTCGCCACAGGTGTTCTATATTAGATCTGTTGTCGGGCCTGGTCACTGACGGAGAGAAATAAATTATACTTCTTGTTCATTAATGCTCGCGTCACCTTTGAGTTACTTAATTATTGTAGCTTAACAATCTAGCTAATACTTTTTAGGGAACCTACGATACAGGTAAGGTAAATATTAAAGCCTACCTGCCTTTATTACCTGCCTACTTACAGCATAGAATAGGTATTCTTTATTGCCTACACAAATAACAAAATGCAAATAACGCGGAGAACAAAATATATAAATAAAATAGTGTCGAGGCCAGTCGTGGTGACTGTCCGCCCGCCCGTAAGATTAAGGGTTCGATTCTCACTCGAGGAAATGGAATGTTTAATATTTTCATTTCTTCGTCCTCAAAGTGTCAAGGCAACGAACGACATTCAGTTTCAAAACACAACACCTAAAGCCTCCAAAATTCGGCAAAAAGTGAGAAGTGTCGTAACACTATGCTCCCTTTGCCTACTTGATACACGCGGGATATAGAAAAAAAAACATGTAAATATACAAAAGTTCTTAAAGCGAACTCTTACAGGTACCTTTGCTTAAACAAAATGTTTTACTTTGCTTACACATGTTAGGTCACACGCATTTTTACATTATTTATGTATTATAATATGCTTACCACATGCTTCCTCCATTATAGCTTAGTAGTGCATGTTGTTTGTTGGTGTGTGTGTGTGTGTGTAACGGCATGTTTTGTGTTACGTGGTAAGTTTTGGGTTCGATCCCAGGGGAGATAGCCGACAGCTGTTTCGAGCAGGTGCGCCCGAAATTGCAAAGTCGGATCGACCTGTCTGTATTTTATATTAACTTTAGTAGAAATTACTTTTTTTTCTTAATCAATATAAATAACAGAAATTGACAATTTTAAATAATTTTAAAATCGAATGTCGTAATGATTTTAAAATCGAAATGTCTATTGGCGACCATCACTAACTGTCTATACAAAAATTACAATCTTAAATAAGTTTTACCCCTTTTAAGTTTTATCTATCTATCTGATAGATATTGCCAGAAATGTAAATAAGTACTTTAAGCGTTCTTGTAACCGTTAGATAGTAGATACAAAGTAGGTATGCTAACTAGAGTAGTACCTAACTAATAAAAAGCAAAATTAACACTAACCGTTTTTAATCCGTTTAAAATGTGGGAATCGCGAATAATCAGCGAGGCTATGTGCAACCCTCCGGTCGCTGCACGCCATCGGCTAGTCACGCCACGCCAGCGCA
>DWQW01013216.1:0-10358 GCA_018249695.1 Heliconius erato demophoon | reverse complement strand
ATTGTTCACAGTCTTACCTATATGAATAAATATAATTTTATTATTAAAAAATTGTGTATGCACATACACAATTGTAATGAGAAATAATATTTTATACATATTATTACTAATGAACAAGGTGATGTATGCAAAGTCTGTCAATCTATACTTTACTATTAATATAAATTACCTTAATATGACAGGCTCAAGTTTATATTTATTTAAATATATATATTTATTTAAATATTGGTAGTTGATGAAAATGTAATCTTAAGTTAAACTTAAGTAAATAATTTATATTTCTTACAAATTTTGATTACATTTGTCATGTTTGATGTGATAATAGTAGTTGAAATTTTTAATATCAAAACCTTTTTTATCATTAAATACTTAACTTATTAAGTTGAACATTGTCAATCGCCCTTAGTTATAAAAGTTTAGTATTGTCCAGACCATCGGACATTTGATATGGGATACTTAATCCAATTACATAATTTGAAAAAAAAAAATAGAACTATTATTAACCATTATATATTAACAAACACATTCACAATGACTTAAGCCCTGAATTTTAAGCACAATAATGAGTTCTTGTAATTACGTTTCTATTTTGATCTAAAAATTTCAAGCAATCTATCATAATTGAGAGAATGATTATATTTGAATTATGTAATATATTCATATTCCTACTCTGATAGATAATGTGTAGCATTAGCTTCTGCAATTCATCATATAATGTCACATAATAGTGTTGCTTGGGAACAGTGAACAGTATCTTAAAACTAGGTTCCCTCTGTCTACAATACTTTGTGGGAAAGGTGGAAGGTGGGGAGAGGTGGAAAGGAAAGGCGATGCTGCTTACATAATTTACTGGTAAATTTGACTTAAAGGGTAATTTGAGTAATTTAAAAGTCTAATACATATAGCTGCTTTGTTTAACCTTTTTTCCTATTATCTCTGAAAATAGTGAAATATGTGTGTTATTTAAAAATTTTGAATTTTTGCAGCATCACGCTTTATCCTGAACTATCTTATAAACTTAAAACTACTGTTAGGTAACCTAATTCTGGAGGCATTGTGTCTTGAGTGGCAAACTCAACGCTGCCCTTTACCTTACTACCAGAGCAAGGAAATGAAAATATTAAATATTTCATTTCCTTGAGTAGAAATCAAATCTACAATCTACCGCTCTTGCAATTGCATATTTGTGCTCCTGCACCAATACCAACCTCAATATATAAATTCCACCAATATTATGTCATAATAATTTTATGGCATTCCTTTACTTGCATCAAAGAATGCATCTCATATATATGAAATGACTAGAATTTTTAAAGGCATCTTTTATAAATAGACCTGGCTTCGTAGAATTATTGCCATATAGAAATAATGGCCACTATAAATCGCTAAAACTTTTCTTTTTTATTGCCACACTAGAATATGTTCATAGCGTCATCTCATATAAATGAAGTAATTGTAATTGCGTTTCTTATCTAGTTTGATTAGTCACATGTTGCGTCATGCGTCACGGTTGCGAAGCTTCGAACACACGATGAGATCCGTACCTGACGTATAAAGAATATCTTACATTAAATAACACATTTGTTGACATTTCTTTTTTTTTCTTAGTTTATCGCAATTTCCACATATCGCAAGATCTAGTGCTTAAGCACTCCTTTCTTCGCTTTCCATGCGTTATAAAGATGTTATACTTTATGGGACGTAACTCAACGCCGCCACCAAACCGCGAAAATAAAGATAAATTGAATAAAATCCTTCTCCCGAGTAGAGATTGTACCCATAACCATAGTGTGTAAAGAAGTATCTTTACAGATCAGTAGATCAGTAGATCTGTCTACATGATGATGTCTTCAATATTTTGAAAAGTAAAACTTTTTTTTAATCATATTAATAATTATGTCACTTCCAGTGCACATCCAATTAAAATGAAAGCAACCGTCTAATCTGACTTACGGATCAATTTGATCAGATTGGATATACCCTTGCTAACCCTGTAATTAAAACTATGTGTCGATGTCGATAAGGTCAATAATACGTAATTTTTCACGACATTAAACATTTTATTATTTAACAAATTGTCCCCAATTGATGGGTTAAAATTGTGTGGGTTGGTTAAAAGCTTTTTTTTTATCTTTTAACATCTCCTACATTAACCTCTTTCGTGTTGTATGGTGCCAACGGCGAAATAACTGGCACGCTAGAAACACCATAATCAAAAAACATGACCCTCCTTTTGGCCTTCGTCGCAGTCGGATAAAAAGAGAACACAACACAGAATATTTTGGATTCTATGAAATATACCTGCGTTTTAATATTTATAACATCTATTTTCAGAATACGTAATTGTACGCTTGCTTGTTGTTTTTTTAAACAGGTACTAACTATCGATTCTAGGGTAGCGCGGTTATAATCTTACCGGTTTCTAAGAAAATTATTAAGGAAAGATTTATGTTACATTTTAGTTCTAAGTGGCGGCTCATCCGTATATGCTACACATTCCTATCATTAATTATGTATTGCAAAATATTGAGATATTTCAAGAATAGTTATTTACTATTTATGCCGTTTCTGCACTTTTGTTTATTTTTAAAATAAATAGACTGTTTTTGCCATTTATACTGGGAAATTTTCTCGCCAGTTTTAGTTTAGTTTAAGTTTTTTTTTCCAGCTTTACGCTGTATCCCGAATGTAGCAGAGTAGGTAAAGGGAGCCTAATGTTACTCCGCGCCACACTTTTCGATGAATTCTGGAAGTATTGGGTATTGAGTGGCGGAACTCAACGACGCGCTTTGTCTCGACACCGACACAGCGAAGAAATGAAAATATCGAACCCACAACCTGTCGCGTTTACAGTCACACGCTTGTGCCCGTTAGTTCTTTGCTCTTATAATTATTAATTCCCGTTTTAATATACAGACAATTAAGAAAGTTATTTTATTTTCCTTTTTTGTTATAACTGTTGCCACCTTATGAAAGTAAAATGAATACTACGTACTAGATAGTAAGTACATATTTTCTTATTTTTACAGTTCTACAGTTTATATTCGATAGGTATCTAATATAATAAATAAATTTTACCCTTTTTGCTATATAAATAATGTTACTTTCACTCTTACCTTGTTATGGGCCTTTATTGTTGTTATTTGAAAACTTTTTTTCACAAGTTTTCAAATAGAGACGTTTTAATGAAACTTTTTGTGTATTCAAACAAATAGCACACGTGGATAAATGTGAGTTTATAATCTGTTTCTGTTATAGGGTTGTTATGTTACTTATCTTTTTTTTTATAAAAAAATCAACTTCACGCTGTATCCCGCACACAGCAGGGTAGGCAGAGGGAACATAGTGCTAAGTCACTCCGTTCTCCGCTATCCGCCGAATTCTGAAGGCATTGAGTATTGAGTGGCGGAACTCAACGCCGCGCTTTGCCTCAACACCAGAGCGAAGAATGGAAATATAAATTTAAATAAATATTTCATCTCCTCGAGTAGGGATTGAACCCACAACCAATCGATTTTACAGTCACACTTTGTGCCCCTGCGCACTGGCATTATTTATTATTTTTTAAATAAATTTTCTTTAATATTCATTTCATTGCTTCCAAATGCTACTAAAATAATTCTGATTTAGATAAAATTATCGAATATATTATAATGTTAAGATTATTTTACATATTCATTGTTCTAATCGATAATTTACATCGTAAGTAAAAGAGGCCGTTCTAGCACAGTAGTACCTGCGTCTTACTGTTAACGCGCTTGGATTGCCTCTCTAGGTAATTATTTTTTATTCGCTCCCTCTGGTAACAAGAGCAAACGCGGCGTAGAGTTCCGCCACTTAACACACAGTCTCGAGAATTGGACGGCGGTTTATGCGGGGTACAATGTGAAGTAAATACAAGTTATTTCATTTACTTATACTTATCGCTAAGTCAGTTTTAGAGTGTTGTTCGACCTTGCTCAAGTCCTGGCAACCCTACACCATATCCGCACTGCGCCATGCACTTGAATTTGCATAAAAGTTAAATTGCTTTTTATCGGAAACTATTGTCATCCGTCCCGGTAACTTATTTATATACGTCATACGTAAATGAGTTTATTAAGGCTTTTATTGACGCTCGAATAAGGGATATTTTTTTTTGCTTAAGAAAGACACTATTATAGATCGATTTCCTACTATTATACATCGATTTCCAACTCCATTGATGATATAAAGTTTATGTATATGCAATGTATATCTATATTATAGGCATATGCTATTTGTACACTAAAAATATTTTTTCTTTCCTTTTATACATTTTATATTTACGTATGAAAGGAAAGAAAAATATCTCATCATCTCATTTATCTTAAAACAGATAAAATTACTATTATAAAAGATTTATAATAGTAATTGGTATATATAATAAAACATCGTAATATAAAATAAGACACAGATAAGAAAAATCAATCGATATTTATTTTACGACTGATATCGATTAACGTCTAATTTATGTCTCGAAATGGTTTCATTAGGAAATTGGACGACATTAATTACAACGGCCCTGTCCATAGAGACATGACAAAATGTTCATTAATTAATGGTATTGGTGTCTATTTACAAATTATAATAGGTACTAACTAATATTCTATATTTAGCCGCCTACGTTTTTTATTTTATACTATTTTAGACTATTTTTTTTATATGTATTAGTAAGATGTCATTGTGCACTCGTCTGCGGTGTCCAGAGTTCGAATCCTACTCTCGAATAATTGAATATATTTTCGTTTTCTTGGTATTGTTAATAAAACAAAAATAAACGGGCGGAAAATGGAGAATATAGTGTCTTAACACTAGGTTCTCTTAGTCTTTACATAGCTTTATCTCCGTTTCAATGAGAATTAAGTATGACGACTCAAGTAACTGACGGCAGTTATAGTAGAATATATCGAAACGATTAACTTGATGTATACTGCCTATTGCTTTCCACCTAGTAATTACTGAGATTCATGATATGGCAAACGAAACAAATTCTAAAGTTTTTATGATTCTAATATTTTTTAGTATAGATAGGAGAAGCGTTAAGCTACGAAAAATAAATAAGTAAAAAGATCTTAAAATTGGGACCCACGTGCTGGATGTAGTGGGCAGTTTTACTTAAACGTGTTATATTCAATACCGCCATTCCATGTTATTCATACTAACAAATTCTGCATAAAGAGACCGGTTAGAATGTACCCAACATTCTTGTATAGGAAATTCTTAGAAATTTAATGTAAATTTGTATAATATGGGGTCGAATAAACATAGGCTTTGTAATTGACGGCCGTTTCCCAGAACCACGCTTCGGTTCGGTTTCCGCGGAAGACTTAAAAACGTAGGAACTGTCTGCTTTACACATTTGAAGTATTTAAAACCTTATTTTTGGTATATTATGGTTATTGTTCTTTTAAAAAAATATTAGCTTCACGCTGTGTTCCACACACAGCAGGGTAGGCAGAGGGAACCTAGTGTTAAAACATTCCGTTGCCCACTTTCCGCCGAATTCTGGAGGCATTGCGTGTTCAGTGGTAGAACTCGACGCCACGTTTTGCCTCAACACCAGAGCGAAGAAATGGATATATAAATTTAAATAAATATTTAATTTTCTCGAATTAGGAACCCGCAACCAGTCGCGTTTACAGTAACACTGTGCCCTAGGGCCACGACTGGCCTCCAAACACAAACCACCGATAATTGATATATAATTAATAATTTACTTAAACCATGTAAATTAATAAGTTACAATAATCTATGGACTTTTTACCTGATGCCACACTGCGCTGTGGAGGCTATCAATTCACATATATATATTTAACATAACAGTGTTGTATCACGTTCATGCTATATTATTACCTGCGACATAATTTATGACTACAACAATAATCTATCTGTATGATTTCATAGTTACTAGTTTTTTTGTTGTCATTTTGTAGCTATTATATGTACATTTTTTTTATAGCTTGACGCTATAGCTTACTCTTTCCAGAGTAGGCAGAGGGAACTTTGGAACCTAATGTCACTTCGTTTCCATTAAGATATTTCCCTTCGGTATTCTCCGCCGAATTCGTGTTGAGTGGCGGAACTCAACGTCGCAAACTAAATGATTCGTGTTATATACAAATAGGTTTAATGTTTTTTTTATTTTTTACTTTATTTTCAAGTTATTCAGGTACTGTAAATGGTTTCCCCTTTCGGTTATTATGTACTTCGCGCTCGTTCGTCAAGAGGTCTCCAGACGTTAACTCCGAGCGGATGGTTTAGGAGTCATTATTGTATAATACAGTACTTTGCTTTCTCCGTTTTTTTTTATTTTCTCGTATTTGCATTCCTACAATTAGGAAAAAAGCGTAGCGGTAAAAAAACATTTGCTACAGTAGTCATATGGATTTGAACACAATAAAACCAACAGCGCGGCGTTCCTTAAAAGCGTTTCTCAACCTCCTAAAATATAAATTTTAGGAAGTTGAGTTTAAAAAATATATATTTGAAGTTACAATGAATTGAACTACTTTTTATATTTTTTAAACAGTTTTAAAGTGTTATTCCACATTTTGAAAGAAAAATTCTTAAACCCGCGCCTCCTGGTTCGACGCGGATTCGAGTCCCGCTTCGTTAAAATTTTTATACGTTTTCTAAATAAGTACTTTTTATATATTACATCTATACACTATATAAAATAAATAATGCAGTTTTGCACTTTTTTCAACGTAGGAGAATGGTTAAGATTTAAAAGGTTTTTCTACATAAGAATCTCTCTAATGAAGCAAGTATAAATATAATATAAATTAATATTTGTTTTAGAAATTTCGTAATTATAATTCTAACTAAAAACTTATGAAAATTTATGAATACATCTGTCTGTACATTGTATTTTTATCTAAATATGTTTATTTACTCACATAGTATAGTACGTACACTGGGTTTCCAAGTATTCTCACCTGGGAACCCAGTGTTAAGACACTGCGTTCCTATTAAGACCTTCGTTTTACATGTTCCGCCGAATTATCAACGCTGCGCTTTGCCTTGTTACCAGAGCAAGGTAATGTAAATATTAAATATTGCATTTCCTCTAGTGGGAATCGAATCCACGACCTGTCGCGGTAACAGTCAAATGCTTGTGCGCCAGGACTAGCTGAAATATGATTTACAATACAAATATTTATTTTGTAGACATCATAATAGCTCGTAGCGTTGAAGTAACACGTTTCGTGGATATCGATGATAATAAATTACTTTGAAACCAGTTTTTCTAATTTACCTGAACCAAATGCATAATGTATGTATGATAAAGGCAAGTCATTAAACTCTTGGCAATTATTTATTTTTGAATTTTATGTGAATTGAAAATTGTTTTATCAAGGGTTTTTGGATATAATAGATATATACATATATTAGATAAGCATAATATGCTTTATTGAATTAACGTATTGCATGTTATTTTTTTAGCCCCATGCTGGAGCTCCCGGAAATGGCAGGATAGGCAGAGGGAACATAGTGTTAAGATTCTCCGCTCTCCACGTACCACAATATTCTCAAGATTTTGCGATTGATTGAGCGGACACTACGAGGAAATGAAAATAATTTATTTCCCTAAATGGGAATCAAACTCATGTCCCCGTATCCTGACAAATATACTTTTGATATTTTGGGTGATTCACAATTCGAAATTTGCAAATGAATAAAATAATTCCAAGAATATTTTTTGCCCTGATTAGGGAAAGAAGCAACTGAGTTAACAATCATACAAAAATAAATTAAAAAAAAGATTATACTGCGGAGGTCGTTGTGATGCACTAGACAGCAGAGAGACTAACTGGAAACGCGACTACTACAGTCAGGATTCGGTATAAATTAAATATAATCATTCTTCTCTCGAAGAATTCCTATCGAAGGAAAATGGGAAATGGAAGTGTCTCAATGAGAACGGAGTGCCTAAACACTAGGTTCCCACGTTACCTCTGCCTACCGTGCTATGTGAGGGATATAACGTGAAGCTAAAAAAATATATTTATATTTATCTTCTGGTAGATGAATTGAGACGTTGAGGTCCGCCACTCCACGTGGAGGAAATAGCGTCTTCACACTAGATTCCCTCTATCTACCCCCCTATATAGGAAAAATACGTGAAGCTAATTAGACTTTACAGTTTCCTATTTACAAAAAAATATATTATACATTTTTAATAGTTCTAGAGTATGCTATATGCATATGTGAGTATGTATAAGGGATAAAAAATTTAGAGTACCCAATCAATTCAAGACCCATTACTACATTGTGAACCATTGCACCTAAAACTTTTTTACTTAACTCATCAGATCGAACACAGATCGTAACATCCGCATCGGTTACGCAAATCTTATTCCATTTCCTGCGTTATTATTTTATTTTTACTCATCACAATATGGACGGGTGTTCTAAACTACTAAATAAAAAATAAAAAGTAAATTGTAAATGCTTTCTATTCACATTTGCATAGCTAGCGATTACACTCTTATATGAGAGTGGGCCATACGCTCGTCTATGCGTCTAAGGTAAACGGCCATAATGAAGAGTAACACCATTGTTTTGGATTTTATAAATATTATGTTTGTCTGAGAGTATAATTTTTTTAAACTTGTGCTTTTGTGTTCAAGTTTGTTAAAAGTTGTTTTGTTGTATTGTTTATTGAATGTTGTGGTTTCAGATACAAATCGTTGAGAACACATTTTTGTATTTTTTTTAGCTTCACGTTGTATCCCGCACACAGCGGGGTAGGCAGAGGGAACCTAGTGTTAAGACACTGCATTCCCCACTTTCTGCCGATTTCTGGAGGCATTTCGTCTTGTGGTGGCAGAACTCAACGCCGCGCTTTGCCTCGACACCAGAGCGAAGAAATATAAATGTAAATAAATATTTCATTTTCTCGAGTGGGGATCGAACCCACAACCAGTCGATTTTACAGTCACACTTTGTGCCCCTACGACCACGACTGGCCTTTTGTAATTATTTGTTTAAAATAAATTACCTAAATGATATATTTTTTGACCATGCAAGATAAAATGAAGAAATATTTTCTCTTCTTTCCGTTCTATTTTTGCTTCTTAGCTATTTGCCTATTAGCAAAATGTTATATCTGGTGATTTTACTACTTCGAGGGGATAAAATTACTCTTGTTGCCATTTTTTTTTAACTATCGTCTAAAATGGAAAACATACATTTCATCAACATTCATCAACATTCTACAATGTGTCCTATACTTATGGTATTGTAATATTTATTGTATCTCCCTTATTACAAAAACAACTTAAATTATATAAACAAGGTTATGTTATTATCCTTCATGATCTCATCACGTTCGTTCTTTAAGCTATTTATTAAATAATCCTGCAGTGTAGGGCTAGACTACAATTATAGATAACATTGAATTTACGTTATTTATAAAACAAGCTTATATAAGAAGCAATGCCTCTAGAATTCAGCGAAAAGTGGGAAATGGAAGTAAGTTAATGGAAACGGAGTGTCTTAACACTATATTTCCAGGCTTTTTGCTATGTTCTTTTTAAGTTAACTCTCTATCCCATAAAGTTAAGATAAAAAGAGGAAAAGTTTATGTCTATATTGATCTGTTTATAAAACTTTGTGAGTGACTGATTACGAAATATGGCGCGTAATCTACATTTTTGTTAATTGTATGGGAGTGCTAAGAGGATTTTTTCCAATTTCTACGAGAACAGCGATAGAATATTTCAACATATGAAATGTCCACGCAAACGGTTACGGGCTACAACACATGTAATTGACTAATCTTATCAAGTATAATTTACAAGTATTATGTCTGTACAAAAACATAGTCTAATTTTACTCAAAAATAATGTATGAAAACATGTCGAATATAATATTATACTTAGGCCGGTTTACATACTAATATGAAGATACAATATAACTTCCTGCATTTTAATAGTTCAATTTAAGCCCAATATAAATTAGGTGAGTAAGTAGGTTAAATTACGAAAGGAGGGACGTCGTGTATGTAGAACAAAGCGACGACCACACGATTAAGCTTCTTGCAATTTTGTTTCATTGCCTACGATTTCCTTTATAATTGAGGTCTTTATATTTAGGGCTGTACCCTAATTTATTATTAAACTAGCGACCCGCTCGCGGCTTCGCCCGCTTAAACCACAAAATTATTTAATTAACACACTGAATTATGTTCGTGTTTTGATATACTTATAATGTATGTTTGCAACGCAATGAAGATTTTTAATGACAAATTTATTAAAACTTTAGGTCGCATTTTCGTACCTCCCATGAGAATCTTCACTTGAATTTTTGAAATAAAAACACAACTTATCGAT
>DWQW01013215.1:0-10359 GCA_018249695.1 Heliconius erato demophoon | reverse complement strand
ATTTGTTGAAACGTGCTCGAGTAGACGGAGTATTTTTAATTGTTTATTTTGATAACAAGTTATTTAGTTTTATTATTTAATTTTAGACGTCCTCGAGGAGTTCCAAAATCTAGTGAAAAAGCGTTTGATGGTGGTTAACAGTGTGGTTGATGGACACTTAGAAAAATAACGTGTGTTGTTATGTTTTTTTTTTAAGAAAAAATTAAGAAGAGAGTACAATGAGATGTCTCTTATCATTATCTGTCCCTGATTTAAAATTTCTAACTAATCGGTAAATATGTGAAAAAAAAAGATTCTTTGTCACTATATTGTACTAGTATTGATATGAGGCGTATCTTATTTAAGCGATATTGGGGTCATCTTTCTCGCCTACCGAACGATTCTAGTAGTCAAGATTTCCACTCGAGCTGTTATTGAAGAGTATTTGTTGTACTACTGTAGTTTCGTTTAACTTGACAAATCCCACACAGTTTAAAAATACATAAAAAAAAAGTTAAGATAAAGTGCCTAGTCACTATACCCACATAGATACATCTTGTAAAATTATCTTTTGCTTAAAATGCTTTTTAATTTTTTTTATACAAATTTGTGTATCTCCGTATTTATTTTTAGTCAAATATATGCGAATTTTCTTCAAAAACATAACATCCAAACTTCTGAAACTATATATTTTTTAGAAAATCCGATTTTAGTTAAGTGTTTGAAACTGTCATGAGTTAATTCCTATCTCCCAGTGCAGTGGTTGCGGCTTCAAAACTCACACAGCGGAATGTATCCATTATTTAAATGTTAAAACACACGAGACTGGTTTCGTCATCAAATACGCATCAGAAATAATCATTGAGATTTGTTTCGACATTCTTTCTGGTTACCAAAACGTGTAAATATTGTGTTGAATATATGGTTGATTTTACATATGCCTTCTTAAGATTACAACGGGAAAAAATATGTTTTAAAACCTTAAAACTGTTTCTATAGAATAGGGCGGGGCTAGTTGAGCAATTTTTTACTTTAATCGATAATAGAACCTCAACGAATAAAGTTCAAGTTACTTTTCTTACGTACTAATGGAAACATGAGGCCAGTTGTGGCGCAGCGGCACAAAGTGTGACTGTAAAACCGACTGGTTGTGGGTTCGATCCCCACTCGAGGCGATGAAATGTTTACTTAAATTTATATTTCCATTTCTGCGCTCTGGTGTCAAGGCAAAGCGCGACGTAGAAAGTGGGGAACGGAGTGTCTTAACACTAGGTTCCCTCTGCCTACCCTGCTGTGTGCAGAATACAGCGTGAAGCTGATTTACAACTATGAAACAATTTATTTCAATATTAAATTATAAAGGTCATTTACCTCTAATAAGTGACATTTTAAAGCTGCGATCGATTAAATATAAATCGGTAGTGCTCAACGGACCCCGTAGGTGAGGTAAGTTGAGTAAGAGTATGGAACAAATAGCCGAGCTATGGCTTAACTATTAATTAAACAGTACAAAGTTGTTATTTGATAATTAATGTTTTATTAAAAAATGTTTTAAAGATAAATAAGACTAATACAAAATCATTTTCTTTTAAATATTAAACACAAAAATATAATCTACTGAAAACTAAATATATTTTAAGCATTTTATTGTTTTTTAAATGGAAGTTTTTTATTGTTTATTAAATTTAACTTATTTTCTTACTATAAAATGAAATATAAAATCAAATTATTAGGAAAAATCTTTTGAGTCATCGTTACAATAGAAATGTAATAAAATTGCATCGTTGGTAGCAAAGTTTTGTGTTTAAATAGAAACAAAGTCGGGGACTGACTGACATTATAAAATCCTCTTTGACCCATCAGTAGAACGCAAGACTTACGTTACTTTCTTTTTCTTACAAAAAAAAAAAAAAAATCATTAGGTATAAATTGTATAAAGGCGGTTAGCATGTTAACGATGTAACAATTTTTTTCCGATACAAAAATACATATAGTTACGCATCAATTATTTTACGTAGAACAACAGCCCTAAGGCAATTGAAATGTTTAAATTATAAAATCTAATTAAAAACGAGGGTTACAAACTAATACATATACATACTTTATAACCTGCTATCTATATATATATATAAAAGGATTTGTGCTGACTGACTGAGGTAAGACGCACGCAGAGCCGTAACCGCTGATGGTAGAAACGTGAAATTTGGGTAGATGTTTATTTTCATATTCTGGACATCCACTAAGAAGGGAATTTGAAAAATTTTAACCATAAAGGGATGAAATAGGGGTTGAAAGTTTGTATGGAAAAAAATTTTAATCTGCACCGATTTTTATAAAATTTGAAATTCAGACTCTTAAAAATATTTCATTGAACACGTGTTTCATGGTTTTTAAGAAATCACCCCCTAAGGGTTCAAATAAGGGGTTGAAAGTTTATATGGAAAAATCTTTAAATTGCCACCGATTTTTATAAAAATTTAAATTCAGACTGTTAAAAATATTTTATTGAACACGTGTTTCATGGTTTTTTTAGAATTCACTCCTAATAAGCGGGCGAAGCCGCGCGCGCCGTCTAGTATTTTATAAATAAAATTATACATATGCTATTTTTTCTATTATGTAACATAGTTTGCCTACTAATTAAATTACCCTACCCAACATCGAACCCGTACCGCTTACTACTAAGTCATATCACAAATTACACACCTGTGCATGGGCTGTGTCCTCTGCGTATACTGCGCCATGTGCCAGCCGGCATGGCTAGCGGCGCGCGCGCATGCCCGCCGCGCTACCTCGCCATGCCACTACACTACACACACCACCACACTGCACCACCACCGATAACCTGTTGAAAACGAATAGTAGTTTCACTAAAAAATAGTTAATTATTATAAAAACAAAAAATGGGGAGTCTACGCCTCCTATTCCAGACTAATTTAGTACCCAATTCAGATTTTTAAAAATAAGAAAGCTTTATATGGAGCTGAAGACAAGGCCGTGTCCTGTTAAATATATCCAGATACGTCCATGTAGTTTAATTATTTTAAAAATATATTATTATTTTTATTAATCTGACACTACCACAATTCTGATGAATTTTGACGACACCACACAATACACACATGTAAATGGGTGCAAAGTTCATTAAATAATTTTAAAATTAAAAAATTCTCCGCTAGCAAGGCTTCAAAGTAAATACAATGACTATTAACTAAGCTAATTTGCGACTTGGACCTAGCTCATGATACACGTATAACTTTAATAAACAAAATAAGTAAATTTATGATGCAGGCCCGGCACTTAAAATTTTCCTTAAATAATGTTTTTTTTAATCAAGACATTATGACAAGACATAATATCTAGACATTATATCAAGACATTATATCTAGACATTACATCAAGATATTTATATGAAGACATTTCTTCAAGACATTTAATTAACTGATATTTTTCTAAAACTACTTTTTATTGTTTGACTTTTTTTACTACTATAATCAATTTCATTTTATTATAATACGTTAATCTTAATGTTATTTATACCACTTTCTTTTTTAGTACATGTTGTGATTGTCTTTAATTGGAAAAACATTTAGTCTATAAATAGATCTCGATGTAATTTGACCATGTTGTAATGTTTCTTCTGTTGACGATCCTAAATAAATAAATAAAATTAATTAATAGCTAAATCTAATTTTCGAATTTGATTGGCTTAACCTTAAAGATATTTATATATTACAGATTAATGTATTGCAATAAAGAAATATACGAAAAAAAATTATGACACCATGCTTAATTGTATTCCCAAAAATCGAACTAGTAATCACTATATACATACCTAACGCTGATATAAATACATATACAAACAAGCCCATCGCACGACATGATCGTCATCGATAAAAAGCCTAATGTAGATTAAAACCTAGTATTTGATCATTACCGCCATTAGACTACAAGCTATATTTACTCTAGCTTTATCTATAATTACGCAGCTGCGTATAATGTACGTCAATATTATGTCTGGACTTTCTTCCTTTGTTGCTTTTAATTATATTATAAATTTTGTGTTTAAATTATTTAAAATATTTATTAAGCGTGGCGCTGTATCTCGCATATAACAGGGTAGGCAAAAGGATCCTGGGAACCCAGTGTTAAGACACTTTGTTCCTATTAACAACAACCACGTTTACAGTAAGAAACCTCTGCCACGTTTACAGTAAGAAATATATATATCATGTATAGCAGTTATTATTTAAGATACTTATTAAGTTATTATATTATATTTTCATAACTTGTGTAAGTGTTGTTTTATTTTTCAGTCAATCCCCAGTCAGCCCCGTGCCCATGGCACCCGGGCACCTTATGGTGGCCCCGAATGTACAGAGTAACCTCAACGTATAATAATTTATAACTTATTACTACTATCCAATTAACCTTATTAATTCAGGTGTGCCCAACAGCCGTAAAATATCTTAAGTTCAGTTTCCTCTTTACAAATATAATATTAGTAACGTGAAAGCTATCACCAAAAGTATAATATAAAAAGTTATGCGCTTAAGCATAATTGGAAATACACAATATTTTCTAAATATAAAATGATTAGAGTCCAGACTGATATAAGTAAAAACTAAATAACCTAAAGAAACCTGATAAGTTGTTTTATGTTGTAATCAAATTAGTTACCTAATTGATTACTGGACAGCAGCTTGAGAAATATACTGAGTAACAACTTTTTGCTAATTTACACTACAGCAGTATATAATGAGACTACCTTTTGCCCGTGACTTCGTTCTCTTTGTATATTGGAAATAGCGAAGGCCAGTCGTGAAGGGACGGGTACGATTAACACGCAATGCCCTTAGAATTGTCTTAACATTAGGTTCCCTCTGCCTGCAATATTATGTATAAGATACAGCGTATAGCTATGTATGACTCATGATACAATCTACGCACCCGATGTTCTCGGACCGCGGAGTTTAATATGATTTGGTTGAGGATGTATGGAAAGGAGTAACCTAGTGTAATAAAGTTCGAAAAGATTTCTTCGAAAAGAGGCAATCTATCACAAAAAAATATCCATCCCAATTAATAGTTTCCGAGATCAGCTAATATGAAATAAATAAGTATTGATGATATATTATGCTTGTATATTAGTAAGAGCAGATACAGAAAGTGAAAGTAAGTGATAAATCACTGAAATTTCAGTCTAAATAAATCTTGTTCCAAATTGGGTCATTGAATATTTAGTATTAATAGAAGTGAAATTCGTATTTTTTACAATATGTATAATACATAAAATAACGAGACAAGTACGCGCCAGAGTAGATTTAAATACATTGCCTTGCATAAAACTAAACGAGACAATAATACCGTGATCTGATTCAGCAAGAAATTTGGGTCTTATAATTGATAGCTATTTATTGGTTCGTGGTCTGCGGACATTAACGTAATCTCTGTCTTCTTCGACTTCGACATCTTCTTTCGTACTAAAACCACTCGTGCTAAATCTCTACTTCTGCCCTTCTTAGATTACGCGGATGCTTGTTATCCTGATTCTAATGAGGAGATGCTCGACAAACTTGACCGATTTCAAAATATGTGTATTCGTTTTATCTTCAATTTACACAAATTTGACCACGTGTCTGATTTCCGTCGGCAACTGAATTAACTTCCTATTGAGTTTACGCCGTAACCTGCACATTCTCTCTATTCTTTTTAACATTTTAAAGTTATTCTCTCCACCTTACTAGCGTTTTTTGGCATTTAAAAGTGAAAGAATTATACGCTTCTGTGTCACTCTAAGAAAGCTTGAGTTTCCTATATTTAATATCTCTTTCTATAAAAAATCTTTTACAGTTTAGGCAATCCGTCTCTAAATACTTATAAATTCACTTTTTCTTAACCTCAGAACAGTATTACGCTTTGTCTTTTTCTTTATTATCTTAACTTTTCTTATTGAAATCCTTTATGTAATTGTATATATTTATATTTTTGTATGTTAATTTAAGTATAGTGTTTTTTATATTTATGTAGGTATAGTAATATTAATTAATATTAAGTATATTTGTATGTAAGTTTATTATTATAAACGTAGTAATTAAATACCGCACCCGAATCGTTTCTGTTCAGATCTCCTACATTCAAGGGTTTCTGGTAGAGATCTCTATTAGAGATAAGTTGTTTGTTGTACACATTCTTTCTGTTATTATATGTTTTCTGTACTGTCTATCGTGTAGAGGAGGCTATAAGTTCAAAACTTACTCGAACGATCATAAAAGACGCAATATTCATACATCCAATGAATCATCGAAGACCAAAATTGAAGCCAAACACAATTTACCACATAAAAACTCTATATAACAATAATAAAAAAAAATGTAACTGTCAAAATAGCATCATAAAACGATATAACGTTTGCCAAGTCAAAACTTTGTAAATAAAAGGGTAGGCATATAATATAATATAATATAGCGTACGTTAAGTTTGGCGTGCCTCGTTTCGCAATTTCGCTATTCTTACGAACTTGGCACCATTTTTGTATTGAATATTTTTGATTGGATAATAAATATTGACTGCTATGTCGAAATAAACGCCGTATCTATTGGAACTGTTAATAGAACATGTAAAAGAATCATAGCTAAAAAAATATTTTAATTGTAGTAACTATTAAATTATAATACTAAATAAAAAAAAAAAGGTAATATAATAAAAAATAGTTGTTGGGGTTGATCACAAATTAGGTTAATGTATAAACATTTTCATTTCTGCGCTATAGTAAAAAGAAGCAGCATTGAGTTTCCCACTCATTATATAATATATTGAATTCTAGTGAATAGAAGAAAACGGATTGTCTTCACTCTGGGTCCCCACAAAATACACAACAGCGTAGGGCGGAGGGAACCTACTGTTAGGACGTTCCGATCCCCACTTTCCGAAAATTCGATTCGATTGTGTCGAATTCTAAGGGCATTGCGAGTTGCGGAACATAACGCCGCAAGCAAAATACTTTTACCAATGACAATTACATCCAAAATAATCATGAAGTCAGACACAAACGTGAGCGCCACGTCGGCATGGCATTCGTAAGAAACGTATACATTATTTACTATTGTAATTTCCTCTTTCAGCTAGTTGGCAACGAGCTATCTAGCAAAATGTCTTTGTTTTGTTCTAGACAGATCTATAAGAAACCTTAGTACACGAACAACTAAGTGCAGATATATAATATATAAACCTTTTTTTTTTCAGCTTTATACTGTATCCCGCATGTAGCAGAGTAGGCATAAGAGTCTAGTATTAAGACACTTCGCTCCCCACTTTCTGCAGAATTCTACCTGGAGGAGCTTAACGCCGCCCTTTACCTTTACACTAGAGCGAAGACATGAAAACATTAAATAATTGAGTTCCTCGAACGGGAAACGAACCCACAACATGTTTGTTTGTTTGCTTTTAGAGTCGCACGCATATGCCGTGTATGTTGAGTTCCGCCAGTCAATACACAACACCTCCAGAAATCGGCGGAAATTGGAAAGAGGAAGTATCTTAGAGGGAAACAGAGTGTCTAACACCAGATTCCAAGATAACCTGTGCCTGAAATAATATGTGCGAGGTGCAGCTTCACGTAACTAGAGAAACTAAATAACATTTTTTACATTTTATATTTAAATCTAGATTGATAATATGTATATATGTACTCGTATATACAAGTTGAAACAAAGGTGATTTAAATATATTTCAAAGTAAACTAGCTCCTGCGTACTTTACAGAGATAACATCTGCGCCCGTTCCGCCATTTTATTAGAGCGGTGTTGCTATAAAACACTTTGTACTTAGCGTTTAACGTAATTTCACATTTCCTTGCCTCTTTTTCATTGATAACGATTTATTGAATTTGGATCCTCGCCAGACGCTGTGTGGGGTTTATGCCGGAATGCTATTACGAAATTGTATGTATATACTTACCTACCTACCTATCTATATACACATTTATATCTATATACTTCACACTAACTGTTATCCGCGGCTTCGCCTGTGTGTTCAAATTGTAATAACTGTGGCCCGTATTTTAAAATCGCTCTCAAGTCTGAGATCTATCTTGAGATGTCGTTTTCATTCATTTTTGAAGAGCCTAAAACTGTACATTTTCAGCTCGTTCAGAAACGACTTTGATGATATGATGATGATGGCCTATAATAAATAGCCTTTCTATAAAAGGACAAAACAAAAAGATTGTTTTAATTCGAAATATGTACAGATAATATATTCTATTTGTGAATTGTTTAGAACAAAACTTTTTTTACGGTATTGTTAAAATTCTAGATCCGACTAATTTGATAAGGACCAAAGATATTGGAAGTATTATTCTGCTCTTCTCAATTAAAATAATGTATTAAGTATATATCCAGAAACACCCACCCAAAATACATTATTCATAAGTATAACCTAATAAATAATACCTAACTCATTAAAACGACTTTAACTGTATGTGTTAATGTATATAAAACATAATACCTTACAATAAAACAAATACCGAAGTATATATATAGCTATATGATACAAAGCAAATATATTGAGTGAACTTTTTTTACAGGGTAGGCAGAGGAAACCTAGTGTTAAGACACTCCGTTTCCGTCAAGACACTTCTGTTCTGTGTTTAGTTACTATGTCAATATCACTTTGTATGGAGAACAACATAATAATATTTACGGTAAAAAAGAGAGAATATTATGTAATAGGAGAATAAATGTTAGTAAGAGATCCAGTTATAATACTGTCTTAACCTATTAAAGATAATTTATTAAAATACTTCCGTTACTGAGTGACTGGCAGATGAGGCACAGCCAAAACTATTATACTTAGAAAGTTGAAATTTAGAAAATGTAGATATGTAAGGGATCACTAGGAAAGAATAAGTGGATTTTTTTTCAAAAACGGAAAATAACCGGATTTTATGTCTGGACTAATATATTATAACATAAAGAATAAAAGGAAAATTATTTTACTACAAATATATTTTATTATAAATGTAGTGAATGAAACTATAATAATATAATATTAATAAAATATAATTAAAATCACACTTAGCTTAAATTAATTTATTATAGGGACGTCCCGTGATATCGTGATCACGTTATAACCTAAAAACTTAAAGGAATGGTTTTGTATGGAATTAATTCTTACTTTTAAATTCCAAACCATAATATTTCTTTAACTACTATAACTATACGTAAAAAGCCTTTATTAAACATTTCTTTAAGATTTTTATGTATTTATATGTAGATACGAGTATATGTAACGACAATTTGTGGTAAATCGTCTTTTTTAGGTTATGTATATAGAAATTGATAGAGCAGTTATTTCGTATTATATCTTATATTTAATACAGATTTTTCTAAATTTAATTATATCTATATGAACTTAGTATCATTTCAATTTAAATTTTACCAAGAATGTTTAAATACAATACACATTTTGATTATTAATAGGTGTTTTGGTAATTCAAAAGAAAATTACGATTACAAACTATTCTTTTCCGTTATTTGTCCTCTTATAGAACAATTGACGTGTTTCACTTGAATTTATTAAGTACTTTCCAATATAATGTATTTTATAATTCACACAAATTTCACTTCGATACGATAATTTCTTGTTCTTTCTACCCAATATAACAAAGAAAACGGTTAAAAACATACATTTATACTGTGTTTATTATATTTTAAGAATTTTAGTTAAGTTTCATAATGTTCACCTACCTACTCCGTGTTGAGAATATAAAAAAAATATAAATTTTAAGCGATTTAAATAGCGCAAGCTAACATTTATATACAAAATTTAATCATTCACTATTTTATTACCATGAAATATACTCGAAATTATATTAAGGAACTAGTAACTTATTTCAAAAGGTCTTGATGGAACTATTGAAAGGCAGTGAGAGGCTGGCGTCATGGCCTTGCCAGCTAGAACTGTAGGCCTAAACGTGAACGGCTCGGCCCGTTTCTTTGCAACTCGGATAATTTGAATGCTGTTTGGCCTGGCCGAGGACCAAACGAAAATAACCACTGCTAAGCTGATAAGGTTATCGCCTTACATAACCCGGGTTGCTGCACGTGCACCAGTCACCGACCCAAAGGTTCCTAACTGGCTCGCCTACTTTAACGAGGGCAATCTTTTACGCAGTTACTCACTCTGTTAGAACGTGCTAGGGAAAGTTACGGTGGAAAGATACTAAACTTTTTAAACTGATTCTATCGTAGTTTAACCGCGTAGAAAGATTATTGATGGACAGTCACCACTCACCTTTAAGCATAAATCCTCGGAAGAGCCCTCCAAACGGGATTCGACACCGTACTCACACGCGCGACACGGACTCGAACACGAAAT